>VZTO01001204.1:54153-66775 GCA_013400615.1 Syrrhaptes paradoxus | reverse complement strand
TTTGTGTGTGTGTTTTGGGGAGAGGAAGGAGAAGAGAGAGACAGAGAGAGAAGGAGAAAGACAGAAGGGAAATTACTTTCCTTAAGAGATCTGAGACTGTTTGCTGTATAGAAAATATATTTGCAGTTGGTGAAAGGTACATTTACTAAAGAAATGATGTTGTCCTCTTTGCTACAAGCTTTTCAGCAGGGTGGAATATCTTTAGTATTTGGTGACTGAGTTTAGAATAATGTTGAGAGACTGTAATCTTAAAGAAAATACATCTACTTTGAATGGACAGACATGTGGAATAAATAGCTTATAGATAATCCCCTGTGAATAGAAGTGGCATGTCTAGGGCTGGTTATGGATCTGCTGTGTTAACTGGTAAAAGTGAAGTCGAGTTCTCCAGGAATAAATCAGAGCTGTCAAACAGTATCTAACATGATAGTCATTTCCCGGCTGGCACAGATAATGCTAATGGTTGTCAGTAGAACCTTTGTACCAAAGATATTACGTTTCCCTACCATTTTATCTCTTAGTAAGTCCTTATTTGCTTTTCACTGGTTACAGTCTTGAAAGATTCACTCTATTAACTTCAGCTATTCCCAACAGAGTCCACTACCAGAATCTACTAGTCAGCTACGAATAAAGCAGTGACTCTCCCTGGACTGGTTTCTTTGTCAACAATTTAAGAACACGTATTCTGAAGTGGAGTTAAACTACCCAGTTTAAGACTAGCACATGCTTCCCAGCTCTTCTTGAAAGCTGTTTTCCCAATCTATTTCTTCAGTTTTTGGAGATGAGTTTTGAAGACCTCTGACCTGCAGGGTGCAGTAGGTGTACCTCATATCTTCCTGAAGTCCTGCAAATGATGGGAGGTTTGCTTTATCTCCAAGACAAGTGGGAAAAGAAAGATCATTCCTATTGACATAGCACGAAATTATAGTTCAAGTGAAGCGTAAACTCCATAGAAACACATAGAAAAGTGTAAGTGAGCTTACACTTCATTCAGGATTCTTGCAGATGTAAAACTATAAATTATTTTGTCCATTAGTGTTATTCGCTATCAAAAACTTCAAGTTCTATTTTCCTTATTTCATGATGCTTTGCTAACATGACATTTTCTAACGTGAACTCTTCATGATCTTCAACTTTATTTCTTCATTTGACTGTTTTGCACTTTCGCACAAGTTGTAAATAGAAATTTGTGTCTATTTACTGCAAGTCTGTGTAGAAAAGAACATTTCTCATGGATTTTAATGGGACTTGCCTTCTTAAAACTTTAGAGACTTTGCCACATCCCTTTTTGCATCTTGTAATGTGTCCAAGACCCTGGATTTCTTTCACTTTCTGTCTGTCAACTACTGTAATTTAATCTATGCTATTTTATGATTGCTAGTGCTCAGGCAGGCTTGGGCTGAAAAAAAGATTTGGAAAAAAATCCAAATTTAGACTTTTTTTTTTACTTATTTACGTAATTTACCTTAAATTAGGTAAAAATGCAGATGCTGGTATCTCAAATGTATCTGAAATGCAGCCATACAAAATTTGAAATGTCTTCATCAGTCTAAAAATATGTTAACTGACTGGGAAAGAAGGAAGGTAGAGTTAGACTTTATCTCATTTGTTTAAGGTCTCCATACAAGTCTGGCTTAAATGGAAATAATGTGATTTAGATAACCAGTTGCTCAATGTGAGTAAGATATAACACAGTTATAGATTAAAGGTTTGATTTAGGATGTCTCCATTTTCAGACTTCCTTAATGGCTTAATTTGCAGACAACAAAAACTCAGCAGTTTCTTAAACAAGCAAATATAAAGAAACAACACTTGACCAAAGACAGTAGCTAGCTAGCCATCTGTGTACGGAAATGTTCACTCATCCTCCTCCCTCCTGGGGATGAGGAAGAGAATTAAAGGGGCAAAGGGAAAAGAGAAAGGGGTTGAATTGTTAAATTATTCTTAACTAAACTACAATAATATTGAAAATAATGATAACAAGGATGATAATAGCAATATATACAAGTATACAAATATACAAATGAGTGATACACAGTGGAACTGCTCACCACCCAATGACCAAGGCTCAGCCTGTTCCCAGCTAACAATCCTGAAACAGGGAGAGACCCAAAACTGCAATCCTGGAAAAGAGATAAAAGCCCGAGTGTCTGAGAGAGCAAGAGCTGACTGAGACAGCGAGATGACCCTGAGAGAGGGGTGACCCAGTGCAGGCTGACTAGGAAAGACAGAGAGGACTTCTAAACAGAGCCTCATCTATATACTGAGTGTGATTTGCATGATATGGAATATATCATTAGCCAATTTGGGTCTCAATCCTAAACCTAAGGTTGAATCCTAGGCTCATAATTGGGGCTGTGCTCCCTCATAACCCCTCCTGCACCTGCAGACACTGGCACAGCAGAGAAGCTGAAAAGTCCTTGACTATCCTGGCAGCAACTATAAACACCAGTGTGCTCTCAGCCTTCTCAGCACAAATCCAAAACACAGCCTCACACTAGCTACTATGAAGAAAGTTAACTCTGTCCCAGCCAAGTCCAGGACAGGCTGCTAGAGACTAGGCAGAATAATTTAGAGTATCTGCATGGAACTATACTCCCATGTCTGGGCAACTGAATTTAACACCTAGTCAGTATGGTGCAAAGGGGGACTATGAACGTCTCAGCTCACCCTAAAATAGGTCTTGGACTGTTACATTATGTTGTGTTTATATAGCATCTAATAAAATAGGGTTGTTGCTCATCAGTTGGGATACTGCATACTAGTAATACTGATAATGTATTAAGACCATTTCAAATGTAATGCTTTGTAGACTGGTGTGTTATGACAATACATGTCTATTAAAAGACTGTGACTCACTCTGATACTCTTGTAATAGAGACTGCACAAATAAAGTGAAGCAGATTTGCAAAAATCAGCTTGTTCATCAACAAAAACAAGCTACATTACCTGAATAAGTAATTTACTGAAAATAGTTCCCTTGGCTCTTATACCACAATTAATTTACACAAACGATAGAGCATATTGTAGGAAGATGTTGTTCTGTTCTGCCACTTACTCAGGGAAACATCAGGAAAATGTTTAGAAATTAAATACAGATTGTCTGACTTCACTCTAGTAACTGTAATGTGATTTATTCAAAGTTCCAGATAGTAGAGGCATTGCCTTGGCATAGGCAGGTGAAGTAAATGTTTTGAGAACCTGTCCAGGCTGTTTGCTTCTGACCCTCCTGGGTATGCACCATGGGTCTTTGCTCCTCCATAATTAAGGGTTTGTTACTGATGAAGAAATCCTATATCACTTTTTGAATACTGTTATGTGACTATTAATTTTTTTTTCCATATAAACACTGTAAGCAAAACTTTGCTTCCTTAAAGACTAGTGGGATAGTTCTGCAGCTGGGCTTCATCAGCATTGTGTCCTGTTATTCACTCAGCTGCAGACAGTGCTCACAGGTAAAATGCCATACGTTACAATATTGTCCGCAACATGTCAGGGACCGATAGCATCATTTTTGCAGCAGTGTTTTATTGAAAAAAAATGAATTCAAGTAACTAGGCTTCATTGTAGGAAGTATGTGCTGAACTCATCACACATTAGAGGTAAACAGTGGGAAAAGCTGTAATTCCACCAAGTCTGAATTCAGCCAAGGTAGAGCTGAATGAGAATGGAACTGGTTTTTTTATGCTAGTATTTGTACTTGTGTTGGATGGATGTCATGTAAGATGCCACCTTCATGAATTCACCAAAATAATTATGCAGACTCTGGGTATTCCAGTATTTTTCCTATAGATACGTACCGTTGGCTATCCAAACATAGCAGATCCTATTTGGGCTTTCAACCCTTTATCACCCCTTTTTATGGAAAAACATCTAAAAGATCCTAGAATGCTTAATTTTCTTTATTTTTAGGCTGAGAATTTCAGAGTTAAAGAAACAAAATGATTTCAAGACATAAAAGATAAATCAGAGACATAAATACCAGAATTCATAATACTGAGAAAATACGTTGCCTCCTTATAAATTAGAACTTTAACTTTCTAATAGGACATGTGAAATATGAGCTTGATTTATCAATAACTTCTTTCTAAAGAGACTGTGGAAGTTTTATTCAGGCAAAAGTGGTCTTATTTATACTGCCATATACATATTTACAACTGTCATATATTTATTTGGTCATGAAAATTTTTTTTCCTTACAAAGATTTTTAATTAAATGTTATAAATTCTAAACTTTGGGTTATTTCCTTTGAATTTGATGGTGATTATCATATAAATATACATACATTTAGAACAAACACAACTTGGAAATATATTCTTAATTTCACTGCAGTATGAATAACTACCTTCAGAAAGGTTCTGCTATAGCAGATTGCTGATGATATGCCTTTAGACATTTTTGGAAACAAAATGCTATTTTTGATATTTGACTTAACAATTTTTTTGCTTGAATGCCTTCATGCAATTTTCAATCAAAAGCTACCCTGTGCTGTGCAAATTGCAACAAGTTGAAAAGATAACACACTCCATCAAGAACGTACTGTAATACACCCAATACTCTTGAAGTGAAGCCATGAAAATGAAATATCATTAACCCTAAATCTGTTCAGTTAGATAAAGTTCTCATTTGAAGAAGTTTTCATAGTCTAAGATTATTAAACATATATTCTAAAGCTCACCTTTGTGTAGGTATTTCTTGTGTATGTGCACACATTTATGCATGTATGTTGTATTTCCAGATGCAGCTTGTAAAGCTGGACTTTGGTATTAGAATATATATTTGGAAACGTTAGGGTATAAACATTGTAAGAAAGCTGCAATTTCCAGAAGGAAACCATATTATTACAAGAAATTCAGAGCAAGAAATCTAATTATCAGAAGGGTGGAAAGCTCTGGAAGCACCAGGATTTATACCTGTGAGACCTCTATAAGCTTCTAACACAGGCTGAACCTTAGTTCCGTGCTGTGTTAAGCGTGGCGGTGCATCCAGCCAGCCACCGTAGCCCGGGAAATACACTGCACCTACACCGTAACCCCCAGTGTGTGGGCATTTCTGCTGGCGTTGGTCATCACTGAATGGAGGTATATGGGAAAACAACACAAACTCCATAACACTTATTATGTAGAGGTGGTCATTTTAGTTAAATTGAGCTTATTTTAAAAACTTGTTTCAAGTTTTTAAAATTGTTTCAAGTTCCTTTTGGAATGTTGCCGAAGTTTGAACGACATAATTTATGGTGCCACAGGTGGATGCTATTGACTTGAACCACTTGCCTCGTACATGTCTCTGTTGCTTTGAAATCTGATATAAAATAAGCAGGAAGATAAGCAGTTAATGTAAATCTTTGAAAATCCATGCATATTCTTGATTAATGCATTCCTAGATTTGTGATTCAAGTACGGTACTATTGTCTTGTTCATTTTCTTGAAATGACTAATCAATTTGCAACTTCCATTTCCATAACTATGCAAATACACTAATGTGCTCTTGGAAGACAAAGGTACAAAACTATTTTCAAATATTAAGCATTTTGATATCACTGATTAGAGGCTCTGTACATGATTAAGACCGTATAGAAATATCATTAGTTTTAAAAATGTCTTTAAATCCATGTATATTAGATGTTTAAATATCTATATATTAGAACTCAGTGACTCCATTTCAAACCACACTCAGTATCTTTTAGTCCTATTTCTGGAAATACTTATTTGTACTTTGTAAATTCCTCATTTTACTATGTACTTAAAATACTGAGAGATATCTATTGCTTGTGTTTTTATTTTTCAAGACAAAAAATGAAGTTAGATAGATACATGTTTTCAGATGCAAATATAAACCTGTAAGACTAGAGATCATAACTGAAAATCCCAAATTCTTCATTTCAGAAAGAAGATGTAATCACTATACTTTATAAAGTTATGAGTTCCTTTAAGGACTAAGAATAGCTCTTAATGTTGCAGACATTTTAAGTAACAGATATTAGCTAAAGATCTTAATTAAACAGAAGTGAAATTTGCAGCAGCTTTCCCAAAACATGATTTCTAGTATAAACATGGATGCATAGGGAAGAAAAGAAGTTCTTTTGCAGCTGTCAATTTCTAGCAATGTTCTGGTTGAAAGATTGCATAGATTGTGCTAAGGTTATGTTGCTGAATTTTTTTATGAATTAAGACATTAATTTTGTGTTGAATTAATAAGTATTTAACTAAAAATAATGAAAATGTTTTAAGTAACTGTTCCACTTAAAAAATACCTGTAACAGTGTTGTAAAAATTACACAGAATTGAGATGAAAACTGAGTGATGTCTTGATATCACCAATTTTTTCTCAGATTTCAGATTTAAAATTTTCTAGAAACTCAGAATCTAAAATTCTACCTGTAGCTCTGTCTCAGATTTATGTGAAATAAGGCTGTTTCCCTATTTCCAAATACCTCACCAAAGATATTGTAAGGTATACTAACTAATATGTGGTTGTTGTGGTGTTTTATTGCTAGCCAGGGTCAAAACTGCAACAGAAGTCCACTGAAATCCTGAGGGTAAGTAGCGTATAACACCTATTATGATACTTTTGTGCCCAATACTTTACCAGCATTAACAGATGAATGTGCAATACTGTCTGATTTAGAAGTTTGGGATGGTAGTCCACTCACAGGTTAGGCCACCTGCATTTAGAGTTCTGCACGTTTCTGTCTGTAAGTTGACTCCTTTAACTTCCATTTAATTCAAGGAAGATGTAGGGCCATATTGAATTTTCAGTTCATGGGTGTCTGAAACAATCTGAGATAACCTAATGTATCTGCTGAACCTCTAGCTGCTGCTATAGAAGGATGCGGATTTATGACAGGTCCCAGTTAATCTCTGCCATCGTTTGTGTGAGTTGCCAAATGCATTTCAAAGGCCCTAGATATCTATTGACCAACTCAAGGGAATTGAGTGTAGGGCCACTACATGGTTGGTGGATGGAGCACTTGTTGTGTGAGAAGAGGCTGAGGGAGATGGGATTGTTCAGCCTGGAGAAGAGGTGGTTTCGGGGTGCCTGAACAGTGTCCTCCAGTGCCTAAGTGGAGGTCATCCATAAGAAGGAGGCAGGCTTTTCACTGGGGGGAATGGACAAAAGACAACAGGCATGAGTTGAAGCAGAGGTTCAGACTGTATATAAGAGAAACTTTTTTCATCGTGACAGGAGTTAAGCATCAGCAGAAGCTGCCCAGAGAGGCTATGCAGTCTCTCTTCACCCTGGGGGGTTTTGTCAGCAGCTTTGTCTGACTCCTGAGGTGCCTTCCAACCCATGCCACTGTGGTCAGAAGAGCTGAGTACTACTCAGATCACCAGACAGGTGTCTGGGAGTCATGTAATCGGCTTTAGATTGCCTATTTTACAACAAGATACAGTACCTAAGAAGATACTTACATCTTTTGGCTGAGTGGGTGATGGGTGATTCGCTTAGATGTCTAGCTTAAATGTCTCCTTTTTAGTCACTTTTTAGTCATATAATGCTAAATGGAATAAAGCCTACATATAGTTTTAGTTGCAAGTTTATTTTGAAGAAAATATAGAATAAACTCAACTAATTGCCCTCATTTTATTTACATAATCTGTTGCCATTTTAATGACACAAATGAAGGAAGATGGAAATAAGATGAAGTGAAATCTAGAGCATTCAAAGAACAACACAGGATAAATTTGCCATTGGTAGTTCAGAATTCTTGTAGCTCCCTAAATGGATCCTGCGATTAACCTGTTTTGCTAAGTAAGAAAGTAGAGAAAGTTGTGCAGAACAAAACAAAAAGATCAAAAAAGTCAGTCAGACAGCTTCCTGGAATAACTCAGTTTGACAAGTGATTTGGAAGATTTGTTTTGATTTAAAGACATAAGTACTTAGAGAAACAGAAATGTAACTGTCTGGTTTGCCATAAAAGAAAATACAATCTGAAACAAGCTCATTAATTTTACTGTAATATCTGAGATTATTTTGTTAATTGCAGAGTAGCACTGATTAATTATTTAGTTGCTGTGAAACAGACTCCTGTATGGAGAGCCCAAGAAAAGTCTGCAGCCTCATTTAAACTCATTAAAATGCTGTGGTGTAGGCACATTTGAATGAATCTCTGGAGACAGAAAGCAGAGACAAATGGGACCAAGCAGGTTTTCACCTCCACTGACTCCAGTTCAGGTCTGCATCTGCTACGTCCTCAGAGCTCAACAGGAAAAGTCACTGATGGCTATATTCTTGGCTTTAGTATTTCACAGTTTGTACTAATGCAGATATAACAGATGGAAACAGTAGGATTTGCTCCAGATGAAGGCAGGAATATATATGGCATTTACATGTGGGCTGAATATCTGAGCTCTCCCTGTAGTCTCTGGACAACTAAACAACGGACCCTAGAAGGAGATTCAGGTCATGCTGGAACAGACACTTGGTACTCCATTGCTTTTCCCCATAAATAGATATCTAAAGCATCTTGGTACTCCATAGGGTATCTTGCCTGGCTTACAGTTGCCATTCCAGAAGGAACCAGAAGGTTTTCTATAGGTCCCATATCATAGCTGCCAGTCCCATGTGGCTTGATGGTACTCAATGTGCCTTGTCACATTCAAATTTGTGTTGTGATTTGTGAAAAAAAGAGCACACTCTATATATGAATCCAAGAATCCCTTGCCAGTCCAAGTAAAATAGGACCAAAACAGGTGCTAGTTCAGTTAAATGACACTCTTCTGCCAATAATATAAATTGTTCAATTGAAATAATTTAATTTATGGGGATTAAGTTAATAATGTAATTAAGATACATGGGCTATATCTGTTGACGAGCAGCAGGGATGGGGCAGAGCAGTTCTGCCAGGGGGTGTGAGCCAGGTACCACAGGTGAGCCCATCTCTGGCCGTGCCCTCATTGAAAGATACTGTCCTGGAGCACTCAATGAGGGTGAGTGGAGCTGGGGTGGTAACAACAGAGGCCAAGCTGTGCTAACTCCACTGCTTTGCAACTAGAAACAGTAGAACAACTTGCAATGCATGAGCTGTTACAGTGCTGTATTTCCTGGCTGCAGGACTATGCGTGGGCAGCTGAAAAAAGCTCTATATCTCAACTGACAGCAGCTCGTGTAGGGTCCTAGCTTTGGAAGTAATTATTTAAAACTGCTCCACCCAGTGTTTCCATGTGATGGCTGACAACTCTTATCCGGCAGTAGGACCGAAATCATTACTAATACTAGTAAATCTGACATAACACAAGTAAATTTGGGAATATTTGGCACATGTCTTGAACAGGCATTTGAGTGAATTTTCTTGAACTTTTCTTGCCACCATCAATTAAGTGGAAAAGAATTCTTACATCAGATGTAAGAATGGAGATCAAATACTTGGAAATTTATGCCCTATTCAATTTACTAATAGTCGTTAATCTTCAGTGTGATTTGAAAGCCAGTCTCATTTCCCAATGCAAAATGCAAAATTTCCCAAATTCTAGACAACTTAATGGTGTGGCCAGAAATGCGTGATTCTGTAAAACAGTGTAATTGTACAGAATGTGAAATTCAGGAGCTCTTAATTCATGAAACAACTGTATTTTGCTTCAATACTTTACATGGATGTTTGATATATACACAGCCTGTGCTTATGAAAGGAGTGTGTATGAGATGTATATATATTTGCATTATGAACAGTGTCACACATTCAAGGAATACAGTTGACAAAAAAATAAAATTGCTGTGCCAACATTTTTCCTGCCCTCGCAGACTTAGCAGGGCACGTATTTTTATAGTTTAACAAGCTTTCCTATTAGATTTTGAAAAATGAATCTAGTTATTGACATACTTGAAGCATATTCAATTAGTCTTGATTTGATATATTTGATTTAAAGGTTTTTGATTATTTGTTCCATGTTCTAACTTGACAACTTAGAAATGGAATGAAATTAACTTGTCAGGAAGGATTAATGAACTGATTTTGTTCACTAGTTTAGATGATTTACATGAATTCCACTGCAGCTGATCTTGCCACTGAAGCACTATTCATTTCTGAAAATGGATTAAAGGTCGATGTTATGATATCCTATACTTTCATATACCAATTAACATTAATTTAGCAGAGGAGTGAGAAGAAAATATGTAAACCAGTGAACTGCTCTGTAGTTTAATTAAAACCACTTTGTTTCTTTTGTTAAAGAATTAACATATTTATAGATTATTAGCATATATGTTAAATAGCAATAAGCACAATCAAATAATAATGGAATATATATTAAAATATATATCATAATATTAAAATATATATCATGAATAATGAATTGAATGTTAGTTAAGCCTATTTTTATTGCATTAAGTATTCTGTAAACCTTCTTCTTACATGCAGCACAGGACTATTGATTGACAAGTTGTGCTTCACTGAGAGGCCTAGTGAACTGTTATTAATATGAAAAAGCACATCAAAATGCAGAAGAAGACACTTCTCCAGTCTGCTAGTAGGCTATGAACGATTTCTTAATTCTGAATGTCCAAAATTTTTCAAATTCAGCTCACTCTAGTTTTGTAAAGCTGATAGATGACACCAGTGGAAGGAGCAGGTTTGGATAAAAAATAAAATGCTTACGTTCCTCCCCATCTCAGGCTCCAGCTGAAGGGGACTGGGGGGAAGGCATGAACCATGCAACCACTTTTGTTATAAAACACATTTGCTCAGATTGCCAAGGAGGAAGAACTTTAAGTTGTTAACTTCACCTGCAATAATTTTCTTCTTTCATAGCATATGCAAATGTGTACAATAATAGACCAGGAAATATTTATAATAATATTAATCTTCTGTAAAAAGGCATTAAAAATACACAAGTATTAAATTCATATGAAATATACAACGCCTGTCCTCTAAATGCAAATAATATGTTCCTATTTATCCATCTAAAATCTAGTGATTGCATGAAATTTCTTTTGCAGTCTGATTTTGATTGAGGTAACTGACTGGCTTTCCTGAGATGCCCCAGTGACTTGGAAGTGATTAATGTGAAATAAGTATTTTATTTCTGTGTTAGAATCAGAGAGATGTCTGCTTTCGGTGGATGGACACAGTCAATCAGCTGGTTACATGCTTTGGCTATTAATGCCAGGATTACTGCCTTGATTCTATTAGGGGCTGCATTGATTTGGTTGTGATGTGGAATCAGGTGCAACTGTCGTATAGAAAGGTGAGGAAAAGATGGTAGAACTGGCGTGAAGAAGTTGTTTGGAAGGCAAAACAGTGCACTGGGACTAGTGTTAGAAAACAAGAGCAAATGGAGAATAACAGCTGAACTGTGAAATCTGGCTGAGGAGCCAACAGGGAGATATTTTATCAAATAAAGGTGATTTACTGCTGTTTCCCATTACAGCTTTAGTGCTACAATTACTTTGTTTTTAAGAGAAATTATTATTTTGACATTTATGATTGTGATACAGCCATTGCTTGATTTGTGAAAATGCAACCAGATTTAATTCTCATATTTTCTAAATGATGCAGAATATTACCTAAGAAACCAAATTTGCATCCAAATTAAATGAAAGATTTGCTGGTTTTAGAGTGCAAAATGTATCTCTTGGTTTTAAAAGTACCAAGAAAGATACTTCTCAATTCTTTAGAAAGCATCATGTGTACAAAGGCTCTGGGTAGATAATACTTACTGATTTCACTGTTGTAGGGTAGTATATCCTCTCCCTTAGCCTGTTCTTCTACAAGGTATTCTTTTTACTTTTTGCAAACCACTGTACCTTAAACAGGGGTAGTGCAAAACCAGTGATTTAATTATTCAGGGATTGGTTGTAAATTCTTAACAAGCTGCATGTCAAAGGTTACATTAACTTTCTTTTAATCTACATCAGAGTGAATTTCACTTTATATGCAGCATATTACATTTTGTATTGGAATGATATTTTAAAAAAGACAGTTCATTAAATAGCTTTAGTGTATTGACAAATGGGCAGGATTAAAGACCATTAAAACAATGACTCTTCATTGTATTGTTCCCGCAACAATACATTTCAGTATTGTCATGGTTTAAACCCAACTGGTAGGCAAAACCGTATAGCCACTCACTCACCCTCCCCTGTCCCAGGGAATGGGGGAGAAAATAGGAGGGGTAAAGGTAAGGAGAATTGTGGGTTGAGATAAGAACAATGTAATAATTGAAATAAAAGTAGTATTCGTATTAGATACAAATGAACGATACACAGTACAGCTGTTCACCACCCATTGATCAAGGCCTGAAGGAACTGGGAGATGAAGTTGCCAAACCACTATCCATCATATTCGAGAAGTCGTGGCACTCTGGTGAAGTTCCCTCAGACTGGAAATAAAGAAGACCCAAGGAACTACAGGCCGCTCAGTCTCACCTCTGTGCCTGGCAAGACCATGGAGCAAATCCTCCTAGAATTTATGCTAAGGCACATGGAAAACAAACAGGTTATTGACGACAACCAACACGGCTTTACCAAAGGAAAATCATGGCTGACAAATTTGGTGGCCTTCTACGACAGAGCCACGGCGCTGGTGGATAGAGGAAGGGCAACAGACATTATCTACCTGGACTTGTGCAAAGCTTTTAACACAGTCACACATGACAACCTTGTCTCTAAGCTGCAGGGACATGGA
>VZTO01001204.1:4565-54144 GCA_013400615.1 Syrrhaptes paradoxus | reverse complement strand
TGAGGGTGGTGAGACACTGGAACAGGTTGCCCAGAGAAGCTGTGGATGCCCCATCCCTGGAGGTGTTCAAGGCCAGGCTGGATGAGGCTTTGAGTAACCTGGTCTAGTGGAGGGTGTCCCTGCCCATGGCAGGGGGGTTGGAACTTGATGATCTTTAAGGTCCTTTCCAGCCCAAACCATTCTATGATTCTATGATTCTATAAAGAAAATTAACTCTATCCCAGGTGAAACCAGCACAAGTATTAACAAGACAACTCTACTTCTCTAATGAGGGCAATTTTTAGATGTACTGATTTCTTCAGAGCACTCCATCTTGTGACTATATCTTCACTGGCAAGATCTTGAAAGTTTTAAAATACGTTATCCTGGTTATTTACATGAAACATAAAGTAACATATTAATAGTATTAGGAAAGAAAGCTCTTACATCTAGAATATTTATGCATTTTCTTTAAGAAGAAGACTCCCTTTAGCCAAGACAGCTTCTGTAACTTTTCTTTAATAAAGTGTAAGTAAAAGAGGCAGGAACTTAGTAAGATTTCACCATCAATTTGCACATAAGATTACAACTGTATTTAAATTATAGGCACTTTAATACTAATGTATTATCTTGAGTAACTGCAGGTTGCTAGAAGTTGCTGGACAAGGGCAAAAATAAGCTTCTTAGAGCCTATCTACTTTGCAACATAATGATTTCAGTTTCTATTGAATTAATAGAAATCTCTTCTAATCCCAGTGTGTCACTCCCTGTGTAATCCTTTATCCTACAAATGGTCCCAGTTGCCCTGGTCTCTCCAGTTACTTGTGTTGTCATATGGCCAAGTGGCTTCATTTTTTCCTGTGTCCTTTTAATGTCTGCTGAATAAACAGCAAATGCAGAACACGGGTGCCTGTGCTGATTACCCCAGCTCAAGCTTAGGCAGACAGGGAGACCTGAGGGAGAGCTTCAGTTTACCATTTCCCTCTGTACACCACTCTGGGATTGTTTCCTGCAATTTAACTGCACTCCTATGTAGCTTCAGATACCTTCCTTCACCACAGTGGACCTTGCCTGTATGTGTTTCTGAACCAGCAGCTCCCCTCAGCTCCCTCTTGTCCTGTACTGCCTTTGCTAGTATTGTTGCTATTATTCACATTGTGGTAGAGCAGAAATACCCTAAAGGGAGACTTATGCTAAATATATGGACACACAACGTCATTTTAGTGCTTCCTAAGGCCTGGACAATCCCTTCTTCCATTTGCCATCTTACCTTCTAATTGACCTATTTTTTTCCCATTCAATACAAAATTTACACACCTTAAAGTTTTTCTTAATTGCGCTGGTTGCTTCGGAAATGGTGGAATAATTTGTATCTGATAACAAGACTCAAGTAAGAACCATGTGGATGATTGATTTTGTGCTTATTTTAGTACCAGAAAATGATTCTGAGGTACATCAGATTTCTATTTATAGCAAATAAATGGTTTTAATGTGATTTTACTCTGAGACTAATTAGACGTGTGAAGTTAAATATGTCTGAAAGCCTTTTTCAGAATCAAGACCTTGCTCTGAGGTGTGGGTTTTTTTTTTTTTAATTTTAATAATTTCTACCTTTTCCTATCTCAAATTCACTTAGGATCAGGATTATGAAAACGATGTTCATGCCCATACACAGGCAGTGATACCAAGGACTATTTTACACAGATTGACTTCCAGTGTTTATAATTTGTAAAACAGCAATCAAAAGAACATCACAATATTATAAGCTTTTTACAAAGGGAAATCATCAAAGTGTTTAGTGTTTCTTAATTTTTCCTCTTTGCTACCTGTAAAAAGACAATGCAAGAACGTAGATAGATAGACAGAGCTCCTTCATTAAAATTGCAAAGGTTCCTGGGGCCAGGAAAGCAATTTGTGAAGGCACAGAGGTAAACATTTTGCACAAAGGAAATTAATAAAATGCTCCCCGGTGATTCAGAAACGGGGTTGCTAAAATATTTTCCTCACTGTGCATGGGATAATGAGGTCACCATAGTAAGAAGAGAGTTGTAGACTTGGACCAGGATGGCACAATGGTTCAGGGCTTTCAGCAGTGTCTAGCAGCTTTTTGCACCTCTTCCTAGGGCTACAGTGGCCTGCAGAACAACTGTCCCCAGCCCCAGGTCTTTCCCGCGAGGGTGCTGCCATAGTTGTAACTAAAGGAATACGGAGCTTCCTTTCGTGAGTACACACCACTGGAGGTTTACACCTGGGACCCAAATACATTACTTGCATGTAGGCTGCACTGGGGAAAACCTCTGTTGGGCTTACTCCTGCTACACAAGGTGTAAATAGATTTTCTTCCATACTTAGATACATGTGTAAATGGAACATGCATTCTGCTCAACAGATGCTCTCAAAAATATTCACAACAGCATAACCAAGCAAAATATAACCACCTCTGCAAAATGCAGCTGATATAAATAAATAAAAAAATTGAAATAACAGAAAAACATGTAAAAGTGTGAGAAATTTCAAGCTCAGCGAGCTTCATTCCTACTTCCTTGTTGTCAAATACTTTCACAATTTGCTTTTTGTGAATTGAGGTTGCTCAAATACATTTCTTGTCAGTATAGTTGCTAATAAGTGAAGGGACTTAAAAGACTGATTTTAAATTGTAAATCTTAACTTATAACCCAATTATGCCAAAAGTGATGTTCTTTTTTTGAAAAAGGTGAGTAAAGACAAAATTTGTATTAACAGTCTGAAGTTTTACACATTAATATGTGCTTGTTACAGCATACACAGAGAGAGAAGAGAAAGGCTTATTTTCCCATAAAAAAAAAAAAGTGTAGTGTTGTTATAACTTTAAAATTATTATACTGTAAGTAGGCTAATGCTAGCTGGAGAATAGAAAAGGGAAAGAGATGGGTGGAAACTTATAAACTGCATGAAAAGAAGGCTACTTCCGCATTAGAGAAAAATGATATGAAAAGGAAAATAGAAAAAAACTGCTAGGTGGAAAAAAGATAAATTAAAAGGGGGGTGTGTGTAAAAATAGAGACACTGAAAGATTTGTTAAACAGAAAATTTGGAATAGATGAGCATGAAAGCTTTGTTTCTAATTTGCAGTGGAACCAGTCTGTTGGAGATCAGGATTTAGTGCTCTGCAGTCTCCCTTTGGGTTTTACCAAGTCTGCTTGGACAAGCTCAGCATGCTTTATGAGTTCAAGCTTTCTCTGCAGTCACGTTCACTGGAATAATTAGTAAATCACATCTCAGAGTTCTGAAGCAGTAACAAGTGACTTCTTTATTCAGCATCCATGTCTATGAACATGTTAAAAATTGTGCAAGTTCCAATTTTTCCTAGAAGTGAGAAATAATCATTTGGCTAGAAAGCGTTGAAATGTTTACCCAATCATCTCTCTTTTTGCTTGCCTAGCTGCAGGCAAAATCAGTGTCAAGAAAACCTCCTTGAAAGCTGTAAAAAAAAAAAATTAATCTGTTCCTATTTTGCCAAGAGGACACTGAAATGTGTCCTCTATACAGAATGCCTTATTATCTTCTTGCATTTTCACCTACTTCGAACAAAACCCCTAATACAACATTAATTGTGATTTCTCTGGGTGTGAGGTGGGAAGACAGTCAATACCACAAATCTGTTATGGAGCAGCTGTTACACTGCCGTGGAACATGATAGCATGGTACATATTTCTAATAAAAATGTTTGGTTAACAAGAAGGTCAAAGAAGCCATCAGTGGTGGAATACACTTCTATTGTGTGCCCCGTACTATTTGACTACAATGCAAACTGACACCAGGGCGATTGCTGCTGTTGGAATCGCAGAGGTGACCTAGGGCACTCTATCAAGCTTAGTTTGACCCTGACAGCTTTTGACCAGCTATTTGTTGTCATATCTTTCTGAGTGAACAAGATGACAAATATATACGAGACCTCACGCTCAAATGCTGCATTCTGTGAAGTGAGACAGATTTTGACCTTTAATTGGCAGAGGTCCCCGGGTCTTGTGACTCCACATCTGCTATCTTTATTGTCTTGTAGTGGACAGAAATTCTGTTAACTACTGTAGCCCAGAACAGGAAAAATGTAGTTGCAGTTAAATGGCATAGGAAGATGTTATTCCACAAGACAGTCCTTTTATTTTTTTTTCTTAAAAAAAAAAAAAAAAAAGAGGTTGCTCTGACTTTACAGAAGAGTAGAGGTTTTGCTCCAAGTAATAAGCCTCTAATGTTTCATGTTATTCTGTACTGATGCAGGGGACTAACCTGTCAAAACAAAATAAAGGATTTGGGTTGAGTTTGAGAATAGATGAATACATAAAAAGGAACTTTGTCCAGGGCTAGATCATTTGAATAAATATATATTTAGACATTTTAGTAAAATAGAGGTCTATGAGCAGTTTCAGAAGTTAGCCTTTCAAAAGAGGAGGAAAAAATATTGATAATTTTTTTGTGACAATAACCAAAATGATAACACTATTTTATTTTTTTCTATAAAGGATTACAATTTTTCAGTTGACTCTTAGGAGATGTAGATTACACAGACAAAATCCTTTACCACAGATGTTTTCATTTACCATCAAATAAAAGTTGGCTAAGCCTTGAAATATCATTTCTTTACTTGATTTCCCTCTGTTTTGTGTTTGCTCACGTGGTTCCATGCATATGAGGTTGCTACCTGAATACATTCGGTTTGTGAACTACTATTCTGCCTTTCTGAATACTAAGAGTCTGCAAACTACAAGCTGAGAAAAACTGCCCTAGAGGAACTGAGACATAAAGAAAGGCTCTTCACTGGAGAGCTGACTGGTGGAAAGAAGGTGCAAAATCAGTGAGCAACACAAGAAGAGAGGATAGTTTATAAATTAGCATATAGCTATAACTTTGTCCAATGTGGCTTTTCATTCCTGCTCTTGGGCTGCTTTTGTCAAGCCTTTAATGGGTGAGCTGGGTAGATGAATCTCCTGTGATCTCAGTTCCTTTTGTCTTTGCCCTTCCACGCCCAACAGCTCCAGGAAGGTGTGAAGAGGGGGATTTCATGGGTCCCTGCTCAAAGGGACCAGATATTTTCAAGGTACCACTCAGCTGCTGTTCAGTGCCAGAGTTTCTGGCCTCCTGCTCATACCAAATCCCTCTTTTGCCTGGAAGGGCCCTCATCAATAAATATGATATGTCTCTTTTCTCCGCTTGCTCTTCCCTGTTTTTCCTGTTCAGCTCTCAACTTTTACTGGTCCTGCTTTCAGGTACCTGTTGCCTGCTTCCCTTTCCAATGGCTATTCCTCAGGCATCTCCTGTAGCTAGAGGCTCATCTTATGCTCAGTCCCATGGTTTTTTTTCCCCTGAAAATCTCCATCACTGGATTGCTATTTCTTCCCTGGTTCAGCAAGCATACCCTAGATTGTACTTCTGTCCTGCCTATCCCATTTAGAGAGGATGATGGGACTACAAGGATATATTAACATGTGCACTACAATATATGTGGAAGTATATAGACTTATTTGACAAGAAAATGTGCCTGCATTATTTAGGCTGTGGTGAATCATTTAATAAGAACCCATAAAACACTGCTTTCTACATTAATAGAAATCAAGAGATTTTAACATCTTCACATTACTTCTTATTTCAAGCTATTTTAAAGTAAAAGATATAAAGATTAATGGCAATGACTTATAATGGGAGAATGTCTAGTGGGTACCATGTAGTCAGCAGTAAGCATTTTTCACTTAGGAGGATGTAGGTCCTCTATGGAGTCTTTAATCATATTGTTGATTTTAGTAGGCATATACATGAGGACTATTGTTTAGCAAGAATTTTTAAGGCCAGGCTGTTGTTTAACAAAAATGTTAATGATAGAAGCAGGATATAAACTACTTTGACAGTAAAACTCTTTAAGTAACAGCCTGAGAAGTGTTACAAAAACTTGTTTCAGCTAGGTAATACAAAGTGATTTGCAGAGATCTGCAGAGGAAGATACTAGAAATATAGAAGAAAACTATAGTGGGAGACTGAATGAATGCAAGGAGAAAGTAGCCTATAAAACAAATATTTAGCAGAATGTGGAAACCCAGAAAGCAGAAAATAAGGCATTTATTTTCAGCACAATAAAGACTTGAAACTAGATTTGTGTAATCAGAAATACCACAATTCAATCTCTCATTCCAAGTGAAAGTTGTGGTAATAGTCTTGATGAAGTGCATGCTGATGAATACTCTGTAAATAGCAATCGTTTGCAATTATTGCTGGTAGTTGGATTTTGTGTCTTTCTGTTTTACAACTGCACTTGGTTCAAGAATGATGTGAAAGGAATCTTCTACTCCAGCAGTTTGGCTTCTTGTCCCAATTAAAGCTGCATGAAAATTACTAAGCTCCCCAAACTTTGTACAGCTTTAAAATGTTAGTTTGGATTTTTTTTTCTTTTATGAAATTCCAAGCAATTGGGCTGTTCTGTCTTCTGAATATACTACCTGTTTATAGTTGAACAGTAGGGATTTTTGTTCGGAAATATTCAGGACTTTATTCAACTGTCTAAAGACAGGTTTCTATTTAAGATACCCTGTCTTAGTTAGCCACATGGGGCTGGTGGATGCCATTAAGTCCTATGGGATGACTGTGCCCCTTTGAAAAGGCAGCTGGAGTGTCTCATATGGTGCAGTGTGTCTGTTGTCAGGCAACTAAGTTGTCTGCTCAGAAATGATGTATGTGTTTCTTCGAGAAAATTAAGAATAATTTTTTATAAATTTGGATTTTACTTTCATTAAAATGCACACACTAACACAAAAGATCTACAGGAGTAAGGATTCCTTGTGGAGGTGTATATAGAAGCATGTATGTCATGTGGTGGAGCAACCTCAAAAAATGGGTCCAAGTTGGGCTCTTGCCAGAGCATGTCATCAGTGTCCATTCTAAAAATTGCCCGGAAGAAACAGACTGTTGACAACGGACTTCATGGCTAATTGATGACCTCTTTCCCAGACAGTCTCCTTCCCAAAGCAAAGATATTCTGTACAGATGCTCTGGGCAGCTGATGTACCACCTGTCCAGTGGTCTTGCAGATCACTGGGTCTACAGTGCCTGTGCTATAGGTTCTGTTGTGATGGAGTAGGAATAACACGGCCTCTGCAACAGTAAAAGAGCTGAACAGGCCACGTGTTTTGGTAAGGCAACAGATATGAGTCCAACACACCTATTTTTTCAAAAAACCGTTGGCCCAAATATTCTCATCTAGACAGTGCAAACTGTGCCACATTCAAAAAGATGTGTTTTTACCCCTTTGTTTCTGATGTNTTGGCCCAAATATTCTCATCTAGATAGTGCAAACTGATGCGTTCACTTTTGCCTAAGATACAAAGCAATGATAAATTGCACTTTTAGAACATATCAAGACTACTCCTTACCTTCTAGTTGTGCTCAAATTCATGCTAAAGCACATCGCTATTCATGGTTTTTACGCTTTCTTCTAGGTCATTGTTGGATTGCCTATCATCTCTATGCTAGGTACAGAATTTTAGGAATTGCTACAATTCTAGCTCACACAACAAGGGTCTTTGGACAAATTTGCCATCTGCTGTTTAATATTTTAGGAGAATCTATGTTTTCTGATTTTGTATTTTTCATCTAGTTGTAGCAAGTTCACCTAGATCCTAGGAATAATAATATTTTTTTTTTAGGTATGAAGCTGAACAAACTTCTCTGTCCTTTGATAACTTTGATAGAAAGACAGGATCCTTCCCCACACCCTTCATCTCCTGCTTTTACCTTTCTGTTGGATGTAATTTCCTGGTCCTGTTACACCATGTGCCAGGCCCTACATACTCTGCTCTCTCTAGACTGATTCCTGCTCCAATAAAAACACGGAAAACAAATAATTCTGCCTTGATGGTTCTCAAGAGCAGATGGTTTTATGACTTAATCTTCCAAAATGTATTTTAAAAATGTATTTTTCTGAGACACCACTGTTAATCATTTTATTTCCCTTTATATTGCAAACATTACTGTTCTGTATCATTCAGCCTTTCAAAATGAGTTACAATAACAAAGGTTGCCCTTTGACTTATGGCTTGCTTCTGCTGTTTATTCCATTTTATCTCACATTTTACTTACGTTCATCAGAAATCGGTTTAGCAGCCCCAAAGGATTTTGATTTAAGATCAGCACTCAGAATAGTAGTGCAGAACCAAATTATAATGTATGTTTCCAAACCAGCTTAATGCTTTTTCTCTCTGCTGAAAGGAGTAAGATGTGGCTGCTTAGCATTCCCCATCAACCGGTATTTTACGTTAGAGCAAGAAGCGAGAAGAAATGTTGCAGTGGTGCTGCTTGCAGTCAACAAATGTAAAATCAGATTCTGGCTAGTCAGGTTTAGGCACTGAAATAGACACCTCTTTCATCTGTACACTGATATTCAAAGATTGTGTAGTTTCGTATTTATCTTGGTTTTCTTTTGCTTCTGCTCCTTCCCACTTGCTCAGATGTTTCCAAAGCAAGAAAGCACTATATTTTGCTCAAGAACAGTGACATTGCTTCCCATGATATGGTTTCAAAATTAGGTTTACAATGGTTAAAATATTTGGAATTTCCTCAGTAAAGGTTTTCAGCTTTTGGTGTAGGATTTGGGGAGCCCAGGACCCGGCTCTGCTTGCCCTACCTGGGGGCAGGTCTGCCCTGGGGGTGGGGAGCAGGGGCTGCCAGATGCCGGCCCCTGGCCCCCACATGGCTCCCCGTGGCTCCCAGAGGAAGGCTTCGGGGACATCAGAAGGATGCAAACTGCTCTTTAAATGCTATGCGCAATCACACATACACGTATGATTTTTTCAGGATTCAGAGCCTCTTAGGCAGAACTGATGTGGCAAATAAAGAGAAAGACAGGAAAAGCAGATGCTTTACTTGCTCTTTAATACAATTCTCAGTCTCTGGCTAATCAAAATCCCTCCATAAACAAGACCAATTTGGTGCTTACATCTGTTCCGTATCCAGCTTATATTGTCAGTGGTGTCTTGCTGAATTCTTTAAGGCTCAGAGCCTTCACCATCTGCAAGATCAGATCCTTGACTGTAACCAGATGGTGGCATTCTAGCATTACAGCAGTTTTCTAAAGTTGCCATAATTTCATTTGGGGTAATCCAGAAAGCTATGAAAAGCGGAGAGTACATTTTTAAGTGAAGTAGCTGGAGAATTTTGCACAGTTAAAATGATGCTGGTGCATCTAGAGCTGAAAGAAGATGCACAAGTAGAGGATTCTTTTAATCACCAATAATAATATATAAAATGTTATATTTAAAGAATAATCAATATGTAGGAAAATCCAAGCAGACAGTGATACTTATATGTTTAAGGAGATCTTCAGTATTTAGGAATATTCATGAGCTATTGTTTGAAAAAGAAATTTAGGAAAATGGGGGAAGGAAGGGAATTACACTGCAAATGTCCAAAAATATATTAAATCTGAAAATGCCACATTAGAGAAATAATATAATTTTGTTATACCTACTTATACCTATCTTTTTTTTTTTTTTTTTTTTTTTAAAAAAAAAACAGGAAAACCATGCTATTCAGATTGTGGCACAGAAGCATGAAGTGGAAACATAATAATTCAAAACCTGACTCTACCATGTTATTTCACTGCCATTTCCTATAAGTTATTAACCTCCTCTGCTTCATTCTCTTTGGTTTTGAAGAAAAAGAGATAATGCTGTAATGCTTTCAACACTGAAAGGACACATTGGGTCATATCTGCAAAATATATTGAAAAATACTGTGTGCTAACAATATTTTAGCATGTTGCTCACAAATTAATGTTACAGGGGAACCACTGTTAACCCCTTCTGCAAACCAGCGATGTTTTCTCATTCCTCAGTACTTGCAGGCGGTTAGCGTTATGCTTGCACCAGCTGCATTTACATTTGTACCTGGAGGCCAGCACTCGGACCCTGTTCTGCCCAGTTCAGACCTGTGACTCTAATTTATTCTCAGAATAATATTCTCAGCACGAGCCTTCCTTTTTTTTTTTTTTTTTTCTGGGATTTCACCCTGATGAGACCTGAAAACATGCTACAATTCTCAAAACCCAGCATTCAGACAAAGCTATTTTTTCACGTCTGAGAGCCCATGTGGGTCTAAATGCAGCAAAGCAGCACAGCAGACTGCGGGCTGGGTGCTGGTGTCACCACTTGTGTGGAGCAGTGTCTTTCCTAAGAAAATTTTCTATGAATGCTTTCTAAACAATAGCTAAACCTTAGCCAAACTGTATGATGAAGTCACAGTTGCCAGGTCATGGAGATTTTGTGGATGGTGAGATTTTGCACAGGGACTTGATAGAAGAAACTTTATCTCTCCTGGTCAGCTACAGTCATACCTGTCCTCTGATCTGCGGCTTGCATTATTTGCCTGTTTCATGGCAGTTGAGCATCTGATCAAGGATGCTCAAAATCAGGTAGTACATTGGAAGGAAAGAAGGAAAATGTAGGAGAGAAGTACTGGAAAGAGCCCAGCAGTTTTGAGCAGCTCAGCCCACTGACTGTTACTGCCTTTATGAAGCGCCCAGATGCTGATGGGAAGACGGGGAAATCTCTATTGGCAGGCTCTGAAAGCTGGCGAAGGATCATTACGGAGGGGTGGAGTTGAACTGAGAAAAGCGAATAACTGAGGTGGAGGCTGAAGGGACAGGGTTCGTTTTGAGCTTTTGATGTCCTGTAGTGAAGGTGCTGCAGCACCGAGGACTCAGATCTGCTGTCTCCACAAGTCTGTGAGAGAGGACAATGACAGTTTCTACTTTCTTACATGGTACAGGCAAAGTGGACAGGAACAGGAGGAAAAGTGAAGAAATGCAAAATTTCATGAAGTGAGATGAACTTCTAACTGAAGCTGGAATCTAACTGATTCTGGAGGGGACCATCTCCTCATCATCACTCCGTGACAGTAAAAACTTGTGTTTATTTGTACAGCAATTTAACGTAGTTGTTAGGTGTACCTTTACTGTATCTAGCCTGAATTTACTTACAAATGAATAGTTCCCCTCAAGGGAAGTTAATCCGAGTGAAAACAGTGTCAGTGTGAAATACCACCAGTCCTCGTAGTGGGACTACAGCCACTAGTGTATGGAGCCTCTGAGACCTGCAGGGTAAATCCCACAGCTTTTTTTCAGATGCCATGTGTTGATTTGCTCTATAGGTTATTTCCTGGTGCCCCGTGGCTCTGACTTGTACAGCCAATCCAAATTTGGACGGTGAATGTGGGGTTTCACTAAAAACCAGTCAGGCAGAAATAACCTCTTAAAGATCTGGCATGTTAGCATGAGTTTTAGCCCATACCCTCTATGGAGAGTGAGCTTGTGTTAAACACATTACCGTGCCAAGCTAAGGCGTTTACTGTGTGGAAGAAAGTTGATGCAGGGTGTTATGGTTTTGTGTGGGGGGGTTTGACTGGTAGCAGGGAGGGGCCACAGTAGTGGCTCCTGTAAGCAGCTGCTGAAGGTTTCCCTGGACTCCAGCTCTGTTGGCAGCAAGGGAGGGGCTGCAGTGGTGGCTCCTGTAAGTGACTGCTAGGGTTCATCCCCATCCCCCAGCTCCAAGCGTTTAGTAACCAGGAGGGGGAGTGGGGGAAGGAGTACCACCATCTAGCCTCTCTAAGAAACTGCGGGAAGTTTCCCATCTTCAGGCTGGACCCACCCCAGACCAGGGCTGAGCCAATCGGCGCCTCTGCGGATAACATATTGAAGAGGGGGCACGGAACAATGGGGGTGGCACAGCCCCGGGCAGGGCTCGGCTTGGGCAGGCCGGTCCAGCCACCTACTCGGCTTCTGTGAACCGACCTGCCATAGCCCAAGCCTCCGCCGTGGCTCACCTGAGAGTCCATTTTCCCGGGAGTCGATTGAGACCTGCAGCGGAGAGAGGAGCAAGATTTTGAGGGACACAGCCATGCAGACCCTCAGTCAGAGATATGAAAGGGAATGCTCTCAGCATTTCCCCTGCAGTGTGGTGAAGATTTCATGGTGATGCAGAGTTTGTCCCTTGGTGCAGGCCATGAGAAGATGCAGCCATGGAGGACCCCACACTGTAACAATGGAGAAGCCCACGCTGGAGCCGGGCAGTTGCCAGGGGACTGTAGCCCTGTTTGGAAAAGGACTCACACTGGAGGAGTTCTTGAGAAGGACTCTCCCATGAGAAGGGACCCCACGCTGCCGGGAAAGAATGTGAGGAGCCCTCCCCTGAGGAGGAAGGAGCGGCGGACTGACTGCATCCCCCACTCCCTGCCCCCCCTGTGCTGCCTGGGGGAGAAGGTACAGAACAAAGCCTTTGGGCTTTGGGAAGAAGGGAGGGGTGGGGGAGAAGTGCCTTTTTAAGGTGTGGTTTCTCTCTCTCAGTATCTTGCTTCTTGTTGTAAATAGTTAATAAAATTCAATTGTTTTCCTTCTTTACAAGTCATGTGGGTTTCTTGCCCGTGACCCCAAATGGTGAGTGAAACCCTTCCTGTCCCTGCCTCAGCCCACCAGGTGTTTAGCAAAAACTGTCCCTGTGGCTTTATAAACCACGACACAGGGACTCCTATAACTCAAGATAACCTTGAAGACATTCCACAGAAATGGTGATTTTGGCCAGGGTCATGTTGTAAGGAATTGTGACAGACCTGTCTACAAAACTGGGTAGATTTGGCCCTAGCTTCTTGCTTTAACTAGAATGCAACAACATTCCTTCATAAATAATCCTAAAATAAATGAGGAAAAAAAGAAAAGAGGGTAGCTTTTCCATTACTTCAGCAAAAGAAGGGGTTAGCATATGGCTTGAGTTTTGTCATTGATTTCAACAGAAGCCCATTGAGCCTATATTCTGTCTGGAGCTGAAAGCTCGTCACTCGTTCAGCTTTTCATCTCTTGTGTTGTCAGTGCAGGACAGTGTTACGTGATGTGAAGGCATAGACAGGGACACAGGTGTTGCTTCTGACTAAAAGCCTCTCTGCTGGAACTTCCTGACTCACTTCCCTGATTACAGAGACAGCAGGTGTCAAACACATGAGAAAAAGAACAAAGGACATTATCTATCCATACTTAATTAAAGGCAGAAATGCACTCAAGCCTGGCTGGCTGAACCAGAAGGCCATGAGGGTGATAGTGTTTTAATTTATTTTGACTGTGCAGGAAGAAATGTAAGATGATTGCTGAGAAAAAATGCAATTAAAGTATGGAATTCTTTTCCAATATTTTGTTTGCTCCTGTTTTTTTTTTTTATTTTTTTTTTTTTTTTTTTTTTTTTTTTTTTTTTTTTTTTTTTTTAAAGAAAAGGATTATATTTGGATTTCCTTAAGGTAATTTTATTTTTGTAAGTACTTTTTGCGAATACAGCACATGACATACCTTTAAAATATGCAAGGTAGCCTGATAAATATGCAGCCTTATATCATCTTAGCTTTAGTTTAAATGTCATTGAAAGAACAAGCTTTCAACTCCATCATCTTCAGTGGTTACATTATTGGATTTTTTTAGCAGTTTAAATTTGCTACTACATGAATCCCATCTATTCATCAAGTAAAAATGTGGCTCACGTATCTTATGGTTCACCTTGTTACTATATGTTCTGCATGAATTCAGTCACCCTTTCAGTTCTGTAAAGATTTTCTGTATAAAGGATGAGGGAAAGAGATGTAATCTCTGTTTATAAAAGGCACTTGGATATATTCCAATGAAAATGACTGTCATGTGTTAGTAGCTTAACTATATAATAATTGTGGTAGAATATCAGTGATTGTCAAATCTAGCTTGTGAAATTTACATAAATTATTTTACAACAAAAACAGAACTGTGCCTGCCCTAGAAACATTCTGGGACATATATAGTTGTAGTGTATTCATGTCATTTTCTTGTATCAATGCCACTAAAAGAATTAAGACCACTGCATAGTGTGGCGTATGCCATTTCCCAGTAAATAATTCAGAACCCTTATATTATGGAGAGCTTTTAGACTATTAAGTAAAATTTAAATGATCTGCTAAACACCAGGGGTTTAGTGGGGGAGCAAGAGGCGATATTGTTGCAATAAGGGTAGCTAGATGCAATGAACTGACTGCTCAAAGCACTAGCATGAACTGAGGTTTTAAGATGCTCTGAAAATGTCAATTACCTTATAAATAAAACTGCTTAGTCTTTAGATACGTTATTTCACTAGGTTTGTAATCATCCCGTAAAGACTTGGATTCTGGTTCCTGTGCTTAACTATAATTTTTCTTATATCTATAAAGCTCTCTCTGAATATTGTTTCTTCATGATTTTTACTATGATAAGAGTTTAACACCAACGAACATCACAGTCTGACATCCTGACTCAAACTTCAGTGACCATGTTGGAAGGGATCTTGACTGGCTTTGAATCAAATTCCAATGTTCTGATATGAATTAATTAAAATATTTCAAGTGTATCCTTAAAAACATGCTTATATCAGATACCTCTAATTTACATGGGACTCAAACACTTGCTGAGCTTATTTTCCAAAATTAAATCTTAACTCACAGTTTATGGCATCTTCAATGAAAGCTTTGCAGTTAGATTACTACCATTGGTTAACATGCAAAGCCAGAAGCTTTCAAATAGTTAGTATAGATTTCATTTGACTGGTCTTCTAAGTTTAGTTAGCAGTTGTGGTTATGATACATCAGAAATATTTTTGGTTGTGCCTCACCATCATTTATGAGAATAACTAGGATGAAAAAAATGGACTTGTCACTGTGGTAGTTAGGTGTGACATAGAGGATACTGCTAAAGAATCTAATTTACTTGTAATAGATAATATTATGCTTAAAGTTTCATTTTGTTTTGTTTGTTTATTTTTTCTTTTTTTTTTTAAATATGAGAACAGCACTAACACTTATGTCTGGTTTTCAGCAAATTTAAACAGCTTGGCTATTTATCAATATTCGACATTTAAAAAGAACCCACTGGATTTCTAGAATGTGTACCTGAAGTAGAAAAAGTTAATATAGACTACAGAGCATTGTTCTAGTGTAGATGAATGTCTCTAATAGTAAAATTTCTGGTTTTGTATTTTTTCCTCTCCTTTAACAATGTCACCCTTTAGGATCCTTGATCCAGGGCTTAAAATATATAAATGTTGATGAACACCTCTTTGAGTTCATCATGATTTGGAAAGCAAAATGTGCAAGTAAATAACAGCAACATAGCCCTAATAATTGAGTGCTACTTGTATCCATATTATAATAAACAAATCAAACTTAATTACCTACATGTCAAAAGAGCAGCACAGAAAGAAAGTGAATGCTGTTCCTCAAAGCATGAATGAGAAAAGCAGAAAAAATCAAAGCATTATTTACACTTCTATTCAGAACAGAAAAGCTGTGTGAAACTACAATGGAGAAAATGATCGAGTTGCCCCTCACTTGGAGTAAATTTCATTCCCTTGATACTTTGGCTGAAGGCAAAAAGTGACCACAGCTATTAAAAAGAAAAAACAAATCCCAATAGGTTCCCAAAATATAGTTCTAGAAGAACAATGTGAGATGAGTAAGGAGATAATCAACAAGCATTAAGCTATACTGAGATAAAGATTGTGACTAAATTTTCCCACCAGGGTGCCTGAGGCTGGGCAGCTGAAAACATATTTAAGTTGGTCTCTCAGGCTACAGTTCAGTGAAGCTTTTCAGTACGTGCTGAATCAATTCCTATTCAGGAAGACCCTATGCACAAGACTAGATTCAAGCATGTATTTGAATCCTATTGATGTCAATGGGATTTAAGCACAGACCTAATATTTAACATCTATTTAAATATTCTCTCAAATAGGGACATTTTCCCTAACGAGGACTCAAGTTCAAAACTATTAGTTTTGTGTGTTCCTTTAATTTGTTTAAATTCAGGAGACAAATACGGAATTTTCCTTGTGTGGAGTGTTTTATGATCACATTATATCGTACTCTGTTCCAGTAAATAACATCTTCCAGTAAATAACATCTTAATTGTTTTCCGTTCAGCAGTTAAAATGCTTGGTTGTGTGAAGCTGAGCAGGACCCTGGAAAGCAGTTGTGGAACTGTGGCTGCCAGCCACATGATTGATGCTTTCCAGGGCATGCTTGTTCTCAGATCTGCATTTCTGTAAGGAAAAAATGTCTGTATCATAAAAATTTGTATGTGGGTTTCCCCTCAGTCACCTTTAGTTGTTGAAAGCTGTATGAAAAGGTTTAATGGGTCACCATATGCTCCTCTGGTAAGAAATGGAGGGCAATGTAAGGTGATGCATTTAGGCACCCACTCCTCAGGTGTCTAAGTAGTGCCAGATGACTCCCGCTTCAGGTGCATATATGCATGTTCAAAAACACTGTGCATTTGACATGGTCATTAGCTTTGAAATGGTAAAGTAAGAGAACTCTTTTTTATTAAATATATATGTGAAACATCTGTCCGGCTTTAATTTGCTTTATGTTTTTTTGAATATTGCACGTTGCTAAAATTCACAGTACTGGGACTTGTATAAACTAGCTGTGTTCATTAAGAGTATGTAGAAAAACACTTTCTTCTGGTCAGTTGTAGCTTGACTTCTGTTGAAATGCCAAGGGTTTTACCTTGGATTTTCTTTTTTTCCTGAAATATTTTGAAAAATAAGGGGTGTTTTGTGTTGACCAGTCCCATACAGGGATGGGCTGAGAAAACCAGGCCTGGATTTAAGCTGAATCCTCCCATTTTGCAGTCTACTCACTGAAACAGTTGGTGCTCAAGTGCTGCAAAGTACATACTACTAAATATTGGGAGAAAGGAATGGTGAGGGTGCCACTAAGGCATACAGGTAGGCACGCACTTCTAGCTGTTGATCATCCTTTACTTGCTTGTCTTAGACTAATCTTCCCTCTCTTACCTTGTCCTGATATTCTTCAAAGAGTACAGAGCACTACTTGTACATTCTCCGATCCATTATAATGATACAACAATTTCTTGTAGGAGCCTTGCAGTCTAGAGGTGATCAATATATTTACTTTCCCTAGAAGAGTCAATCACAGAAGTCAGAGATTAGTGAATCTATTTGTTCACTCTCACAACCATGGAGTATATTCACTCATAACCAATCCAATAATAAAGTTTAGTCAGAAGCTCAAGAAGTAGGTAAACATTGAGACATTTGGCAGACAGCAGAATAGCTGGTCTTTTAATGCTGACATTCTTTCAATTAAACGCTGTCATTTTCTTAGGAGAATTAACTTTAATACAAGAAAATTATGAGAAATAGAAAGCTTCCTCAAGTTAAGTTCTGGCTAATCAAAGAACATAATTCAGGGCATATTTAAAAACAAGACATTTTGGTGTTGCCTTTACAGTATATACATTTAATTTGTATTTTCTGCACTGAGTTTAGATATATTCCTTAAAAACAGTGTGCTCCTTTATATCTTTGTATCCCTGCCTATGTAAGTATTAAATGAAACCAGATTCCCTTTGATTTTAAGAACAAGTACACTGCTTTACTTGAGCAATGCATAATGATGTGTTACTTTTTTTGGTGATGGATTGCCACCTGGCCCTTTCTGGCAGAGTATTGCATTCTCCACTCCTAAGACTTAAAATGTATTTTCCATTTTAAATAGCTTACATATTCTACAGGAATATGTAAGAAGTATGGAGGCACCCTACAGGAGGATGTAAAACCGAGGCTCCTGATAAACAATCTGGATTTATTATAAAGGAAAAGCAGCAGGGTGGGTTTTGTAATTCTCTTTTTACTGGAACTGTCTCCTGCAGGAGAATCTTGCCTTCACAGAAATAAAACAGGGTTTAGTTTCATTTAGGACCCTGTTTTGTCTGTTAACTCTTAACTTTTGTGTGTCAAGCATCCTGCTGAAAGTTCTCATTGACAGACTAGTCAATGCACTGCAGACCCTATATGCTTTTCTGACTCCAGTATAGGCAATTTTGAAGCTCTATTTGTCATGCAGGATTGAGTCCAGGTTTTTTTCACATACTAGAAGGTTGGCAGGACCAGATAATTTTTGCAAAATCTCTTCTATTGATATTGCCTCAACTACCATCAGTTTTTCCAGACAGCAACTTGTGAGTTCCTCGACCACAGGTAGGTGCCACAGCAGAAAGCAAGATATAGGAGCTCTCCCTGGGAAGAGAAACTGATGTTTTCCCACGAATCTCCGTATAAGAATTGCTTTAAGACTTGATTCTGACATGCCAAGCCCCGGGGTTTCGTGCAGCACGGGAATTTTGTAATTCTAAACCTTTGTGCGATTCAAATAAATATTCCTGTTAAACAGGCAAGCTATGATACATTTCTCACAGATTTGTGTGTCTGGCTTTCCCTGATCCTGACGTATTGGCATCCCACCACCCAGAGCTGGGAGCTGGGAAGGTTCCTATCCAGCTCTGGCACGTGCTGGGCTGATTCTGTGGCAATTCCCGCATACCTTTATCAACAAAGGCTGGTATCTAGTAAACCAGAGAACTGAGACAGGGTTAGGTATAAAACCAGGCCTTTCTATATCTTTTGAAAAGTGTGGAAGATTGGAGAAATATGCGAGAAATGACTGCAGCTGTGGAGGGGACAGACTTTCTGGTACAGAATGACACATTTTCTAACTGGGGACTGAATCTGTTTCATATGGAAGTGTTAACTCCTTGAGGGCTTAGAACAGCAATGAATCTTTGTGGCATAACATCAAACGTGTGTATTCTTATTTTCTGACTGTTGACACATACTAAACTGTATGTGGCCAGAAAAAGCCAGTGTCAGCTACACAATTAGCTGCTACCACACGTAAATAGCCTGTGTAAGTATTTACAGATACAATTGCAAATCAGCAAAAAATGTTTCTCTCTGGATCACCCCCTTTTTAGTTAAAGTATTTTACAAAGTGTCCAATAGAACTGTCTAGTTGAGCTATGTTTTTCCATAACATGACCGAGGAGACATTCTTTATGGCAGATCTTGGCTGAAACACCTCCAGGAACCATGGTGTAGTTCTTACAATCTCTAGATTCTCTTGTTTCTGCTTCTACAGCTTCTCTCATGAAAATTTTAAAGAATTTTAACGTAGAAAAATCTTTTATGTTTTCTTTAAAACATCTCAGACAATTCATCAATCCCAAAATTCTTGTGGATCCCTGATCCAGAGAGGGAAAAAGCTAAATCTTGTCAATAAGATGAAATTTTAGCTCTCACAATCTTCTGCACTCCAACAGTTACTTGCTGAAGTTTATCTCTTCCTCCCTGTTGCTCTCAGGAAAAAAGAACCACAGACACAAACCTCAGGCCCAGTGACAACTCCTTTCCCCTCTGGACAGATAATATTTATGGATATTGAAATTAAAATCAGCTGGGAAGGGGTCTCTGTTCTGGACTTGCCGTACCTTGGCAACATCTATTCCTTCTGATTTCACTGATGAAATCAACAACATCTATTAAGTTGCCCAATGGGATCGAAACTTCTGATGGAAGTTGCCAGCTGAGTATGAAAATGTTTCAACAGTTTAGTAGTAATCAGATATTTTTAACCACAAATACTTGGGGGTTTTATTTAGTTTCAAAATTAAGTACCTACAAAATACAGGAAAATGTTTTCAAGTTTTGTCATTTGATATACATTGATGTGTTCAGCTAGTACAATTAGTTCCTTCTGAGAAGAGAGTATTGACAATATATTTGAAATAACATCTCTGCCTAAACAAGCTGATAGCAGGACAGCCATGCCTTTTTATGCAAAGAATCTGGAAAATATAATCTCAAATGGAGGAAGCAATAATGTTGTGTAGAGGCATTCTAAGGAGCTGGCTTAAGCTGCTGATTACTGTGGATGCTAATTTTGCAGTGCTGCCAGGATTTTATGTTAATACTATTGAACAAAAGACTAAAGTATTTTTTAATTTAAAACTACTGAACTATAAAATTGAACTATTAGACTTTCCATGAGTTTATGTGGACAAAGAGAATATTATGTCAAAGGCTCAATTCAGTCACCTTCAAGCCATTACACCTTTTGAAATCTGAAGCAGTAAGTTGCTGAGGTCTATTATTTCAGGCCAAAGTCCTCCCATGGTTCCTACTACTACCCTTAAATAAACTTTATTCTTCACTGCATTCAGTGCCAAATATTCACGCAGAGAACTTCAGATGAATCTGTCCCCTTCTTCTGTGCAGTACTCTCAGCCGGCTCAAAGAGCTTGTTTCAGGGTAGCCTAATCACCTGAAAATGGAGAACTTGGCCACTGACTTTAACCCTATGTAACCTTGCAATTCTCCACACTTTAGTGAGCACAGGATTACAGTGCAGGGTGGAACAGGCTGCTGACACCCTGGCTTCTTTCTTGCCCTCTCTGGGTGGAGAGCAGAACTGGAGCTGCACAACCTGGGCATTTTGCATGTAGGTATTGCTTCTGTTCTCTGCTTATCGGTTACAAAAGAAACTCCAAAGCAGTAAGCGTGCAGTGGCATTATTCTGTGAACCCAGTTATGAAGTGTGATGGCTTACTGACCTTTTGCTGCAACTGGAACAATGGGAGAGGAATGGAATTTGGATGTGACCTGGGGACTTGTGCTGTGCACTTTGCCATGCGATATACTTTGCAATGGAAGCTAAATCCAGGTCTTTTTCAGAGTTTGAGAGCTGGTATTACATCCCCAGAGAACAGGGCAGGAAACTGAGGAGTCCTCAGCAATGCGGGCCAGGGCACAGAAGAGTTTTAACTTCTGCAGCAGGCTCTGAACCACAGTAGCAAATATAGAGCCCTATTTATGAATTTAGACAAGTGTGTGTATGCAGTTTTAAGGAGCTATGGCACACTTCTGGGAGCAAGCCGCGCCTCATTGCACACATTGCCAGGCACCACCCTTTCCCCTTCTGGCAGAACTGAGCCATCAGGTACATTAAGTGATTTTTTTCTGGCCTTTACATGTGTCAGNAAAATACAGGAAAATGTTTTCAAGTTTTGTCATTTGATATACATTGATGTGTTCAGCTAGTACAATTAGTTCCTTCTGAGAAGAGAGTATTGACAATATATTTGAAATAACATCTCTGCCTAAACAAGCTGATAGCAGGACAGCCATGCCTTTTTATGCAAAGAATCTGGAAAATATAATCTCAAATGGAGGAAGCAATAATGTTGTGTAGAGGCATTCTAAGGAGCTGGCTTAAGCTGCTGATTACTGTGGATGCTAATTTTGCAGTGCTGCCAGGATTTTATGTTAATACTATTGAACAAAAGACTAAAGTATTTTTTAATTTAAAACTACTGAACTATAAAATTGAACTATTAGACTTTCCATGAGTTTATGTGGACAAAGAGAATATTATGTCAAAGGCTCAATTCAGTCACCTTCAAGCCATTACACCTTTTGAAATCTGAAGCAGTAAGTTGCTGAGGTCTATTATTTCAGGCCAAAGTCCTCCCATGGTTCCTACTACTACCCTTAAATAAACTTTATTCTTCACTGCATTCAGTGCCAAATATTCACGCAGAGAACTTCAGATGAATCTGTCCCCTTCTTCTGTGCAGTACTCTCAGCCGGCTCAAAGAGCTTGTTTCAGGGTAGCCTAATCACCTGAAAATGGAGAACTTGGCCACTGACTTTAACCCTATGTAACCTTGCAATTCTCCACACTTTAGTGAGCACAGGATTACAGTGCAGGGTGGAACAGGCTGCTGACACCCTGGCTTCTTTCTTGCCCTCTCTGGGTGGAGAGCAGAACTGGAGCTGCACAACCTGGGCATTTTGCATGTAGGTATTGCTTCTGTTCTCTGCTTATCGGTTACAAAAGAAACTCCAAAGCAGTAAGCGTGCAGTGGCATTATTCTGTGAACCCAGTTATGAAGTGTGATGGCTTACTGACCTTTTGCTGCAACTGGAACAATGGGAGAGGAATGGAATTTGGATGTGACCTGGGGACTTGTGCTGTGCACTTTGCCATGCGATATACTTTGCCATGGAAGCTAAATCTAGGTCTTTTTCAGAGTTTGAGAGCTGGTATTACATCCCCAGAGAACAGGGCAGGAAACTGAGGAGTCCTCAGCAATGCGGGCCAGGGCACAGAAGAGTTTTAACTTCTGCAGCAGGCTCTGAACCACAGTAGCAAATATAGAGCCCTATTTATGAATTTAGACAAGTGTGTGTATGCAGTTTTGAGGAGCTATGGCACACTTCTGGGAGCAAGCCGCGCCTCATTGCACACATTGCCAGGCACCACCCTTTCCCCTTCTGGCAGAACTGAGCCATCAGGTACATTAAGTGATTTTTTTCTGGCCTTTACATGTGTCAGAATTTAGAGACTGTAGCTGCAACAAGAAAGATATATATACATATAAATTTTTAAGAGCCTATCTCATTTGCTGCAGCATGGTAAGTTTAAAAAGAAACCTAGACAGATTGCAATGCAGTCACATGTGAAGATGGGACAGTGGATTGGATCAATGCTTTAATCAAAATGTCTGAGGCTTTTATTGCATTCCAATGGAGGAAAAATGTTTTTGAGCACCATGTGTTCAACAGTTGCAACCAAATAGCAGATGAAATATTTAATTCATTTGCACCAGACCTTTGGTTACTTTCCAGAAAATGCTTGACTGTTTTTTTGATGAGATCACTGCTAAAGTTGTTGAGGGACATATTGTGGTACAGGCTGAATGTTATTCCTACTGCAGTTTTGTACAACCTACGGGAGACTAACTGGTGCAATCTGGCAATTCATACAGCACTGGATAATCTGGAGAATTTGTGTTCTTTAGAAAAAGACCAGTCTTCTGTATATTTTGGTCATTGAATCCAGTTCTTCCTGTTATTAGAAAGCATTTTTCATTTTTGGGAGAAAAATATCTAACTCTGGCTTTGTACTTATTGCAGACATCAGGAAGAAATAGGTGTAGATGCCAAGTGCTTCACCTGACTAGGACAGGAAATAGGGCATCTCGGTTCCCTCTGTGAATCCTACCCTGGGCTGCATGATCCTCATAAAAAAAAAAAGTTGCATCTCTTTCCTTTAGCTGTATGAGCCAGTTCATGACTTGCATGTGATTAATTTGGAGACAGGAAATAGGATAAAGTAAAAGTAGGGCAGCAGAAAGTACATAGTAGAGGTAAACTCTAATGATTACACAACAAATCCAGTTAAGAAGAGATAATGTGATATGACAAAATTAAACTAGGTGGAACAGCAAGTGAGTGTTCAAAGAGGCACCTTGTTTGTCTTTGAATTTGATACAGAAAGCTATATGTAAGTCAAGCAGAAATCAGCTGTGGCCATATGTGTCTTATTTTTCTGTGACATTCCTCTGTGAGAGAACAGATTTGTTTCATTTTAGAATATATTTGAAACACAGACATATTTTGGTAAGTTTTGTAAGATAATGATTTTTGCAACAGCCCTTGTCCTGCATAGTTCCTGAGGCAGAGCTCTGGGAAAGTGTCACCGTACATCCCTCATTCCTGCCTGTCTTTGGTTCTCTCCCAGCAGGGAAACCTGCAGCGAGAAAGGACAAAATGCAGTTCTGCTTGACTGTAGCTGAACAGATCTCTTCAGAGGCAAAATGTGACATACTGATACCTAAAGAATCTGCTCCTCTCTCCTACGTCTCTATAATCCTGTACTCACTTATCTCCATGGCTCGTGCTCCCCCTGTCCCGGTTTCTTGGGCACAGTAGCTGGTAGGGATCAAACATTTGTCACCATTTAGTGTGTCTTGTAAAGGCATGGAACTGGTAATAGCAAAGCTTGTCTGCCCTACCTGTATACATGCACATATTTGATATATTTACCTAAGAGTTTTCAGCAGAAAAACATCTTTGTTGGACCCATACACATAGGCATAAGATTCAGTAACATTGCACCAGGTGAAAGAAGGTGAACAAAGGGATTAAAAAGTGTAATGTTACTTTTCTACCAAATAGCAGTAGATCACGGGGACTAGCAGGTCAAATTAGTTTCCTGTTGGGGGAGAAAAAGATCAATGATTCAGAATCTTAGTTCTTATTTCAATTATGTTCTCTGGTTCCCAGAGAGAGTTACTTACGTGTAACTTCTTGTCCATCCCTTCTTTCAAGGATCTCAGTAGCCATGATGAAGCAACTCAGCTCCAAGAATGAGGTTAGAGAGACTATGAGCTGCCTAAATAAGTCATTGTCAAACTGAACTCACCTTGCCTCTATGTGTAAAAATCTCTAAACTTATAAACTGAGTTCTGTAGAGAAGCTTTGGCCTTTCAGAAATACTGGGCACCAGTCCAGATCAGAGGGCCACCATACATCCTTCTGTTTCATAGGTATAGTAATTACCTAAATACTCAGTATCCTAAAAATGTGAAAGTCAGAGACACAAGCCAAACTGCTGGGGAAAAAAAATATTTTCCTCCCACTTTTTATATCCTTTGTTCGCCTATTTAAATGACAAATTCACCACTTCCTATCCATAGTTTTTCCAGAGTTGAACTATTTCTAAACATCTGTATTTGTATGTTCCTCTCCATTGAGTTTTGCTGATGTTTTGTTTACCTAACTTTTCAAAACTAACTTTTATAGTGGAGGCTAAGGACAGGAAGAAGCAATTTCCAGTTCCCCTGTGGAGGGGTCTGTGTGGCTGGAGGAGTGCTGCTGATAGAAAGACATAGAAAGATCATGCTGCAGAACACAGCCAGGGTGTCGTGGGTGATGGAACTGCTGGGTGGCTGGAACAGACAGGTATAAAACCAAGCAATGTCAGAGAAAACTAAGAAGGCAATAGCATCTTTAAGTGTTGAATTAACTAACTAATTTGAAGTTCACCATGTAGAACAGTACTGTACACAAAGTCTGAAATAATGGAAAACTGTCCTAGAGGAGAAAGAGAGTCACACAGTTTGGACAGACTTTCCTCTAGAAAGGTGAAGATTGGAACAGACCTTGCCCACTAAAACAGCTGTGTTCAGGTGTGTCTGTGTGGGCAAGATGTCAAGGTCTCTGTTACAGTTAATAGAGATCCAGTCAATACAATCCAGGGAACCTTAAGAGCAATTCAGCTGACTGACTGATCTGTCCTTTCTGTTTTAGAGTGAGCTGACAGCTTAGACTAAATCTCTGGAGGCACAGTCTAAGCTGTCATTTGAGCTCTCTTTGTTATCAACAGGGAGCAGTCTTGCAGGAGAACTCTCTCATGCCTGAAATGGGCTGTTGCCCCTATTTTAGGCTCTCTGTCTTAGACTAAAGGCTTGATTCTGTTGCTCACCCACAAGCTCATCTCAATGCCACATGAGATACCTGAAGCCATCTTGTCTGGTTGCCAGCCACCACACCAGAAAGGCAAGGGGTCTTCTATAGCTACTGTGTCATATCTGGCAAATTGAGGCATTTCAAATGGGACTAAATATCTACGGATGGAACTGAACCTGAAGGTGTAATTTTAAATTATTTATTGAAGTGACCCTCATCCTAAATACTCACAGTTTGTTTCATGACATAGGTGTTGGAATTATACAGAGCTGAAGACTAGTTTTCTGCTTCCTGATAAAAATGTCACTGATTGATTGACTGTTTATTTTATCTCTGTGCATATCAGCTAAAAAAAAAACCAAAAACTTTATGCCATAACTAGAGAGATCACGCCTCCAGAAGATGGTACACAACAGGTAGTATGGCATAAACACAAGTTTGGCATAACTGAAAGCAGTTACTGGCCTCAACTTGATGGCAGGTCCATGTAAATGCAGTACATGGAGTGAAAGCAAAGTTACTACTTGCAAAAGTATCTCAACAAAAGTCTCAAAATAATTTCTTCAAAGGTTGTAATATACCCACTTAGAAAAATAACTTGTTTTGGCTTTTTATATACTTGCTGATTTTGTTATAGAAACAATAGATGCAGAGTCCTGGCACTGGCAATAGATCACATTCATAATGACATTCTTCAGACATGCTGGTATTCAGAGTAGAAATTCTCATCAAAGAAATGAAAAACAGCCTTACTTACATCAGACAGAAAATACAAATTTCCTTAAGAAGTTAGTTTGGTCCAAGCCAAGGAGGGCTTAAGGACATTACTCTGCCTACTGTTCTGTATCAGTATTTTTTCATATTATTGTGCCTGAAACGTAACTAATTTATTTGACAGAGACATAATGCTGTTTTCCCCCACCAGACATCTGAGAGAATAAAGGTGTTTGGGTAGTTTCTTCATGACAATTTCAAATAAAGCTACAGCCACCATAGGTTTCAGAAATAAATGGATGACAGAGAGGGATAAGTAAATTAAGTTACACAATATTAGCTACTCAGTGCATTACACATTAGTGGATAATGATTGCAACTAACAGCTGGTTTGAGACTACAAACACTACAGACTCGCTCCAATTTTATTTTCTTCTATGAACAGGTCATCAGATATCAGAAAACACAATACAGTCTATTTGAATTTAGAAACAACTGTGCACTATTTTCTATTTCACAGTGAGTGACTTGTAATTAAAAATCATTACTTCTGTTAATGACAATGAAAATAAGCTGTAGATATATATTTACTATTAGCAGAATGTAATAAACACTTCTTTTTCTTCAGAATTGGATATTCTACAGAATAAGACCTGATCAAAAGAGAAAAGAAGACTGGTCTTTTTTATTTAACCATAAGTTGGAAATCATCCAAAGATGACACTTGCGTGGTAAATTGACGTAGGGGTTACAAAACAACAAGCCAAGGAGTTACACAAAAGGTTGACACATCCGTGTGTGAATTGTATGGTGTGTTTTGTCTTCGGTGTTGAAAGAAATCTCCTCCAGAATGTATTCAGAAAAAAATATTTTAAAAGACAAAGGGAAATAGAGACCTAATATGCCTCTTTATTATATATTCTATCTTTCTCTTTGTCCCAATCTCTTCAATCAGACCATCACAACATTTTCATAACTTTGTCATTATCATACACAAGTGTAATATCAAAGATGAAAGAAGGGATAGAAATAGGATGACTGCAGAGTATTCATGTCATTTGGCCATGTCAGTAGTTTCTAATTAACTTATCCCATGTCTTATCACTGTACGGTACATGTCATTCTTACAGCCCAGTGATGAGCCGCTCATCACATATTCTGTTGAAATTAACTGTGGCATCTTAAACCACAAAATTAACTAGCTTGAGAAGAGAATAGTTTGAATAATTAGTTCCTTTCACCATTGCAATTACTTATGTGTGCTGATAACCACCCAAAATACTGTAAGCCACATCCTGTACAGCTTGCTTGTTCTTAGTGCCTCTCTCAGTTCTGCCCCCCGTGACAGCATATGAGTATGTTGAATATGGATCTCTCGTACTGACTAGGTTCTCCTTTATTGATTGTTTTTTTAAATGTGCACATTTTTTCAGTAAGCCTTGGAGTGTTTGCTCACTGCTGTCACCCCAACAAGGAATGTCTGACATTGTATGGACTTATTTTCTTTCATCTAAGAGATCATGAAAATAGAGAGATTTCAAGTTTTTTAAAGTATAAAATAGGAATTTCTTCCTTAAAAGACTAGTGAGGGAATTTATTGTGTTAAGTGAATTGAATAATCTGTTCCTTACTGACACAATCAAAACAGCATGGAGTTCTCAGAAATATAGACCCACCTAATCTTTCTTATGAAGACCCTACTGGCAAGATAATTGGTCTTTTAAAATTACTACGAACAGGAGAGTCATCTTTACATCAATGATAACCTCTTAAAGTATCGCTGTGTTTATACTCCACGTGGTTGTGCCTGAGGAGGGAGCAGGGATCTGTGTACCGGGACTCCTGTCTCCGTGTGCATCCCGAGCTCTGGCAAGCACGTTTGTGCCTTTCCATCTAGCACCTCATCACATGTGATTAGAACTAAACAAAACATTTCTGATGATGTTTCTGTTGGGCAGTGCTAGCTCTGTAGAATTAAAAAATTCTCGTAAACTGTGCCAATTGTGTCAGATCTCTGAGAGGGGTCAGTATCTGGGAACCAGCACCCGCCAGCCCAGGGATCTCCATCTCCCTGGCAGCTGCGGTGCCAAGGGGCCACCCAGGCAGCCACAAGCATCTTTTGGAATTCCTCAAAGTGTAATTTTTAAAGTTGCCATTATGTATCCAATTCCTATATATTTTGGTCTTTGAATTTTTTTTTTTTTTAATTTTCTCAAGGTATGCCTGCATTGATTGAAGTCGTGGAGTTGCTGAGCTTAAAAGGAGAGTTTGCACACAGCTGCTATGGAGTTGTGCGTGTTCAGTGGTGGAAAGTCTGGGAAAGCCTGTCACATCAGGAACTGCAGCTCTGTGACAGTGCTTCAGTGTTGGATTCAAACCAAAAAATGCCTGATACTTCTGAGTCAAAGCATGTCTTAACTTTTCCACTCCATTAAAAAACAAAACCAAACACAAAACCACTCACTATATCACCTTTTTCATAATGAATCTCTCTGAGAAAAACATAGGTAGCAGTATTTTTCCAATATGGTGGAGATAATTTGTTCCCCCAATTAACTTGACATTGTCTACCTCAAATATGTAGGCATGATAGTCTAAAGATGTGGAGATACAGGTAGTAAATAATGAGCAAAATCCCCTTCCCCGCCTCTGCTGTTAAAATCCCGTCAGGAGAATTTTATCGAGGTCGGGATGAGTTGAGAGAGGAGATGCTGCTGGTACAGCCACGGTGCGCTGGCCCCTCGCTGTCAGGGTGCTCCTCTGCGAGCACAACAGTGACAAGCTTGTTCGGTACCATTACGGAGAACTTTTTCCAAGAAGGCTGAGGAGGGTTTCTGAGGCAACATCAAATAACTTAAGAGCTTAGGAGTGAGCTACCAGCAGACAAAAAGCCTCAATGAACGCAACGTTTCTGTTTACTTTCATGAGCGGGGTTGTGGAAACCCGGCTTCCTGACTCTGATTTCCTTCTCATGGTAGAACAAGGGGAGAGCTTGGGAAATCTGGAGGATTATCTGCAGTAAATGCACTTGTGGGCTGATTACTCAGATTGTATCCCCTTGTAATTAGGTTTTCATTTCATACTGGTTGTCACCCAGTTCCCACTGAAGTCAGGGGAAAGACTCCCTTTGCGTTCAGCTGCCTTTGGATCAGACTCTGGGTGTAGAGCGCTGACATCTATTTCAGCTGTCAAAAATTTCAGTCCCTGTCATACAAATGACAGCAGATAAAGAAAGATTTAAAGACTGAGAAGGAAATTTAAATATGTTTCAACATTTGCTGCATTTGGAAGCTGAATTGCTGCCAGCAATTTGACGTGTGTTTTCATATGCTGTACAAGCTTACATTTTTGTTTGTTTTTCACAGTAGAACAATAATCAACAGACTGTGGCCTTAGAGTCAGGCTCTGACAATTCTTTCTCCTTCCACTTTACGACCATGTGGAGGTCTGGCTTTGCACATTTGGTATTTCATTCTTATCACAGCGTATTTTTTCAGATATTGGTCCAAGAACTGACAGTCATAATGCATTCTGGCATTCAGTGGTTTTGTCTCATTTCTTTTTTTCCCTTCTATTTAATATTAAAAGGGTTGTAACCTGTGGACACTGGCTCATTGTTCTGGGAACTACATGCAAACACATGTGTGTATGCAGATGTGCTGTTAGAAACACATAGTGCAGGAGACCAACATGTGCACCCAAAGGTTTCCCAATGAAACTATAAGGTGAAAAAGCTATTGGACACAGCAAAAAGAGGGATTAAGCACAATGTGACACAATTATTTCCTCTTTGTCATGCCAGTGAAAGGAAAAATGGTCTAATGTTTTTGTTTGTAGGCAGATGTGATGTCTACTGATTAGCAGAAAAATTAGAAAGCCAATTTACCTTCCAGAATCTTGCAAGCCCTGAACCCAGAGGCAGATGTTATAAAGTTTCACACGAAATACTAGTGGCTTAGCTTAGGAGAAAGCAGAAATATCAACATACCGATCACCAATGTAGCAATAACTTAAGGTCAAAAGAGTATCTTAGACAATAAGATGAATTTCTGATGTCCTTTGCTGTAAAAAAAGAGGAGGGAAAACGAGTAACTAAGTTGACATGAGCTCCTGAATTTCTCCTGTAACTGAACTGCATTGATAAAACCGTTCTTGTTTCAAAACTGTAAAGGTAGATCCGTGCATAACAAACTTTCACAATTTGCATGCAGATTAAATTGACCTATTTGCCGCCCAGGAAGCTGAGAGTATAGTCCTCTGTGCACAAAATTTGTGAATTCCTTCTGTATCGAATGTGAAGGAGTGAAAATTGCATACTGGGGTAATGTGGGGCTCTGGAAGCTCTTCAAAATGCAGTGTACCTTCAAGCTGCTGCCAGTCCTTTTCACTAAAAGATATTTCAAGTACGTTTCTAATCAAGACATGTCTATAAGAAAAGAAAGAAGACAGGTAGGTAATCTGGTGATAAATGTGTCACTGTTGCATCTGCTTCTGGTGTTCTAAAAGGGCCAGTAGCTAAAATTTTTGTGAAGACAGTAATTACCTCAGAGCTATCAACACATTTGCTTTTATGTCCTTAGTTGCATTAACTTGCAACTGCTATGACTTTATGGTTAAATTTGTCACTCCCTCTTTAATACTGTGAATTGTCAACTACACAGAAATTGTGTAAACTTCATCTCCAAGCAATCTTTATTTGGGGAAGGAAAATAATCCAGCGAGAATTAAAAATTAATTTTGTGAAAACCAAAATAAAAAGATAGTTGTTTTACAGAAAGTCTGAATATGGGGGCTGGGTGGAATTGGTAGCCTGAATACTATTTTAAGAAAATTCTGTTGCATTTTGATTTCTGTTTGGAGCAACCTCAGAAAGGATTAGAAATATCAGAGGAATTGGATCCCTGCCAGACAGGAATTTATTAACAACAGTTTATTGTGCTTACATAGCTTTCCTTTGGTCTTCTAAATTATATTTAGACACAGATTGATTTTAAATGCTTCCTTTGGAAACTAATGGTAGGAAGCTTATTTCATTTTGCCAAAAAGTTGTGTGTGTGGGAAGAAGGGGGGAATCTTGTAAAGTAAGGAGACCAGTGTATTGTGCAGAAAGACCACCCTTCAATGAATGAAAAAGCAAAAGTTTAAATCCTTTCGGGCCTTTCTTAGACAGGGTATGGAGCTGTCAGCATTGTCAGTACAATTTATTCACACTGTTCAAGTGCTTATGAAAGCTACTGAGAAGCCTGATCTATAAGTGATTGAACAGACAATACTCTAGAGCTTTGAGTACAAATAAAAAGCCAGTATTTCAGGCACAGCTAGTGCTTTCTAGGAACACTGCCAGTCTAAATAAAACAAAATCTTGCTGTAATTTTATACAACACTTGAAAGGAAGACTAAGGCTATGCTCTGCCCTTCATAAATAATTTCCTACCACATTTTTCCATAACCAAGTGATAATTTCACTTGACAATATGCATGCCAGATTTAATTATGATTCCATATTCTGCTTTCCATTAACTATTATACTTTCCTTTGTTAGCTGATTATGCTACAAAATTTCACTTTCTAATACCAGGATTTCCTGATGCCTCATTTACTCAATTGATTTAAAAAACCCCATCTCCTGGCCTGGGTATTTGATCCAGTATGCATGCAGGGAGAATATGTGCTATCCAAGACACATTTCATTCATTGAGCCTGACCATTGCTTCGCAGTGTAATGCTGAAAGTGCAAATGCTCTTCAAGGCTAAAACTAAGACACTAGTGCACATCCTTATGTCTCTGTTGGGTGCTTGTAGCATTCTCACTTGAGATAAAGCTGGAAGAAGCCATGGAGGGCAGATTTTTAGCTCTCATTTATGTATAGTGGGAAAACAACCCTCTCTTTCTGTAGCACCTTTCCGGACAGGAGAACCCTACCAGAAAGCTTTTAGCAAACTGTTCAGAGGGTAGTAACTTGATTGATGACATGCAACAGTGTGACAGTTAATGAATGTAATATATTTTGGAAGCTGGCCGTCTTAATATAGGCATGGCATAGGTTCNTTTCAGAATAAATAGTTTGATCTGTGAAACAATTTGTGATCATGTGTTGATAAACCCCACACATTTCTTGACTGCTGCTTTTAAAAATAGTTTTAAAACAGGTCCTGTTCTTTCCAATTGAAATGCCTAGTGTTAAAAAATTATGGTACTGGCTTAAAAATTATGATCTGAAAACAAACAAATTACAGGCTTGTTTTATTTAACTTTTGCATTTTGAGCATTTAAGATTAATATTTTGAAGCATTTTTTTCTGAAACCACGAGTGTGGATGATGATTCATTTTATTTTAACAGAACAAAGATGAAAAGAGATAACAATAATAACATGATTCCAAGAGAAGAAAACAGCAATTCTCATGAGGCTGAGATATTATAATCATAATTTACACTGTTGGATTCTCCAAAAAAGCTCCTTTTTATTATGATGCTGAAATAAAATTATTTAACTGTACCAGGAATGTAGTTTTCTTTGTAAACCAGATTAAGCTGAAATTGGCTTCCATTAAAGTAAGCAATGAACATTAAGACTTACTGACATGAGAGTTAATATTTTGCTGAGGTAAAGCCAAAGTCTACATTTATTTTGAAGGGCAGTAAATCTTCAGTTTTCCACAACATTAAGTCAGTAAATGTAATGTATTAATTTCCTTTATTTATCTTATTGCCACAAGTACTAGCTAAAAAGAAAATACACCACATAATGGAGTCAGGTATAATAGTACTTCACAAACATTCAGCAACAATGAAGTGGATAGATGGGCTTTGAAACAACGGAACAAAAATCTGATTCTGCTATGCAATTTTGCACATAATGGAGCCAAATTTTCTCCACTGGTGCTTCCTGAGCTTTATAGCTGTTATCTGTCAGTGAAAATGCATTTCTTTATGTTAACTGTTGTGCAGTGCTGGTGACAGGATATTTCTCAGGTCAGCAGGAACCGAGCTCGCTTGCTGCCACGACTGATAACACCTTGCACAAGCCAAGAGGAAGGCAATGCAGCCTATGGAGGGCTGCAGTGAAGATTCCCAGAGGCAACTGCTGCAGGCCAGGTCTTAGACCCAGGCTGTATTCTTCATTCTTTGAAATTTCGGATTGCACTGTGGGGGAAGGTTTTTTTTTCATCTTCATCTGTGGCCTGAATCAGAGAGACCCAACATCTCAACTCTTATGCTTAAAATGTACAACTCTCAGCCTTCATCCCTCTGACCCTTATAGCAGCCCCCTTCACACTTCTCTAACCTGGGGTGATTTTTAAATGTTACCCTAAAATGTCTTCTAATATGCAAAGCAATTAAACTGATATACTGAAACATCAAGAAGAATTAGTGAGAATAAAAAGAGTTGGTTGCAAAATTACGTGAAACAAGATTTCAGTACAAATTAGGGAAGCTTTTTTTTTGTGAAAAATATTTCCATCACTTTTATGAAAGGTATTAAGTTATTCATTCTGATCTGCTGCTGTAATATTACTGATTTTCAAAATAGGAAGAGCAATACAGAAGAAGATAACACCATGGAACTTCTGTTCCAAGATGGGGAAAAGTTGCGGCATTAGTGTTGTCACTTTTACATTGGAACCAGGGCAAATTTAGTGATTAAACCAGAAAACTATAAAAACCTGCATGTCTGTGGTGTTTCTGTTTATAGTTTCATGACAGAAAACTCCCAGTGATACAGGACAAACAATGAAGCTCTGACTGAACCTTCTCTTCTAAGCACTATTTTTCCTGAGACCCTAAACTCTAAATATTTCATAATCAAAGCAGTTGACATACAATTTATTCTGGGTATTTTATCCCTCTGCCTGTGGACACACATTACCAGGAGCTGATTGAAAGCTTACTGAAGTCAATACGGGTCTTTCAAACGACATCAATAGGCTTGGAATAGGTTCTTCAGACCATTTGTTGCTTAGAGGAAAGTGTTCACACTTTATCATCACAAATGTGTCACAAGTTTGAAAATGCCGTTTACCCAGAACTAGATCTTCTGTGTCACAAGACAGAAATGGTGTTTATAGTTTGGAGGAAATGCCCACACTGGGAGAGAAAGAAAAAGGTTTTTCCAGGAGATGGGCTTTTTGCTTACAGAAGGTTTTTGGACTTTCAAAATCAGTCTGGTGGAGGTGGAGTAGCACAGGGAAATGGAATAAAATATAATATATCATGTTTAAATTACATTTATGCAATTTATAGTATTGTTTATTCCAGCAGCATCAGCTTTGAGTAGCTGTGACTTTTGCCAGTCAAAAATGATCAAAAGTTTGCTCATTATAGCAATCCATTTTGGTATGGATAACAGCAGCAATCGATGCTGATCAGAATACAGTTGAAACTAGATTAATTTAAATATAAACGTTTCCTCTATAAATGAATCCTGAAGAATATGTCAGAGTGTAAGAGTGTAAGAGAAGATTTTATGACCCCAAGAAAAGATACTACCACTGGCTTTGGAAGGCTGATCTACAGGCTTTCAGCTAGAGCTCTTCTGTGGGAAAGAACGCCTTTTTATAATTGTTCAAGCAGGACAGTCAAGCAGCTGTGACCCATCGGATGTGCCAAAGACTCATATGTCATACAAAAGATGCACAAATTATAACATAGTCTTAAAGTGGCCTCTAGGGTTTAATCATAATAGAGATACAGGAAGCAACAGCCTCTGCTCTTTGTTTTCAAATCTCCCTAAATCTCTTTCCATAGTCTGCAGTATATATCAACATAAAGTAATTTGTACGGTGACAGTGACTACCAAAGCGAGGAGGGAAGTCTATTTTTTTTACAGGGGCATTGTGGTGGAGAGAGGAAGCTTGTGCCTGAGATGAGTGGCAGGTTTTAGCTTTTGTTCAGAGGAAGCTGAGAAATCTGCCCTAAATTCAGGGATTCAAAGCAGGTAGTAAAGAATGGTAAATGTTTGGAGACTTTTTTTTTTTTTTTGGTAGCATTTCTCCATTTAATTATGCTTTGCTGCTTTAAAAAGATATTTTAAAATTTCATTATAATCTAAAGCAGACAGTTATATCTCTGTAATTGTATGAAATTGTGAGTGGGAGAACAAAAGCATAATGTTGTTTTGGGGGAAGCAAGCCAATTGTAAATTTAGCCCTGCAGCTGATTCCTCAAGGGCATTGGCACGTGCCACTGTGTATAGCAAAAGGAACATGACCCACCTAATGCATGCATGATCTCCATAATGGAAAAGAAAAAAGACTGAGGTCTAGTGAGGTCTAACAGAGGGCAGGGACCAGAATTTTGAGCAGATGGTGTTCAGGGGCCCACTGGCCGCTTGAAAGCCAGGGAGTGGAGAGAATAGGCAGATAGTAATTAGCAGAAGGTGATAAAAAAAAAGGGCCTCCAGGATCTCCCAAACATCTGTTTAAAAGAATAAAGAGCCTGGTCTGACCCTGAGCCTTAATGATCTTAAAGGATACAGTTTAATTGCTTGGAAAAAAAATACACACACACACACACCACACTGAGCTACAGTGAACCCTGTTTTGGGAGCATTGCAGGAGTTTGTGTAATTATTAATTTGGTGTATTTGTTTTAGAAAGATTATATACAGCATTAAGCCAATAAATGAAGTAGTTATAATCAAAATGCCAACTGTCTTTTCTTGGAATCAACAAGCTCTTAACAAAAATTTGAATTTCAGATAACTTACAAATTGATATTACTTGCTCTGCATTTTAAAATGGCTATTTTGCCCGCTTGTCATATATTTATACACACACATCTGTCTTTTTTCCTATCTATTTACATAGAAAAACCTAGATCTCCAGTTTGTTTGTTTGATTTGAACTATTTTGAGCTCCACAAATAGTTGCTAATTACAGCATCAGAGACCTGACTGCAGTTGTCACCATTTACTAGTGACCCAGTTACTTTAGAATTACTGCTGAGCTTAACCAAGGAAAGTGCTGATTCACAATAGGGTTTCTCCTATTTTTTTCTGCCATTCCATTCTAGCAATAATTTGATACCAAAGTCCATTTCCATGTCAGAAAATGTTGTTTACATGTTAGTTAATTCTTTATTTTATATACTCTTTTCAGAATGTAGTTTATATTAAGTTAAAATGTTATTTTCTGCTTTCCTTGCTGTTTCCCAGAGTGAATTTCTTAATTCAATGTTATTAAAAGAAAAAAACAGCACAAACCTCCCCTTTTGTAAACCAGTGGTAAGCAGCAGTGCATTGCAGTAGAAAGTTAGAGCTAATGATTTTCTGGAAATGTGTCCCTATGTGCCAGTGTGAGTGCATGGGTGAGAACTCATTGTATGGAATATTTTAATTTGCATTCTGGAAGAGAGGGTAAAAAGCACTTTGAGAAAAATCACAGGTGATGCTAAATTGGACGGTGCTGTAAACATTAGAAAAGACAGAAATAAGTCTAAAGGGACCTGAAAGAGATGAGAAACATGAGAAGAAAATAACAGCGTGGGCCCTAAGGAGTTTGAAGTATATTATGATTAGTAGATGTAGTGCAGGTGAGGTAATTAAACGTGCATGGCTACGGCAGCTGTCACTGAATGCACTGCAGAGGGGTGCTGTCTCCCCGTTCAGTATGAATGAAGTTGCCTTAATACTGCACAATGGTAAAACCAAGTACATTTTCAAATAAGCCTCTTGAAAATCTAGAAAACAGCATACATGGAAGTTAAATAAGGATTCTTCATTAAAGCACTGTGTTGGAAATACCATTTGCCCCTGTTTCAGAGCTGAATGTATATTAAGGATTCCATACAAAAGTTACTTCAAGATCATGGCATATCAGATTGGTTTTTTTCATCTGTGCCTGGATTTAAACTAAACCTTCATTATAAGCACATCATGATCAGTATGCTGTTGATAACCTAAATACTTTTTATTTGTTAATTGTTATATTCAGGCAAAAAAATAAATGCAGTGAAATCCTACTAGGTTTTACAAAATTCTTTATCGGGAGCCAAAACATATTAAGGAAATGCCTCTGAATGTGAGAGGCTTGCTTGAAAAGTCTTGACCTATGCACTGTTTCTTTTGGATTATATTTTTGAAGTGAATGGAATAATGGAAATAGATTCATGGGTACAAACTGACCTCAGCAAAAATTATAGGAGACCTCGAGCTCTATAAGGCTCTTCTAAACACGGAGTAGCATCAGATATGAATGGAAATGGGATTGTGGTAATATTATTTTTCTCTGTGGTTCATTACTTTTATAATAAGTCTTCTCCACCATCAAATGAAAATAAATGGAAAATTTAGCAATATAATGTGTTAATGTACTGAGATCTCAACTTTATATTTTCATGTATATGGATACATTGCATGGAATATACTTTCCTCCTTCCATCTCCTTCCTACTTGGTAAGGAATCCTGCTTTGGAAACTGTAACTCCAGGTAAAAAGTGCTATGGAATGGTGAGGGCCACGCATTGGTAATTAGGTGGAAGTCAGTCTGACAGACTTTGTAAAAGAGCCCACATCAGTATAATTTCCACTTTCTTGCACTGTGCCCTTTGGCCAAGTTAACCACGGGCTGGAGCGATAAGTGTAACAGCATGGTTTTGCACAGCAATCAATACAGGAATGCATCTGCGCAAAATGCAGAATTTAAAAAAAATTACACAATTTGTGTTGCTGTTGATTTTTGGTTTATTCTTTTGGGAAATTTCAGCCACCTCAAAGGACTAGAAAAATACTTTTTTTTCTTAAGAAATTAAAACTGCAATTCTCATGTAATTACTTGGTTGAGAATCCAAGGCATAAAAAGAAATGCTAGGAATTAAACTGGGGAATCTGACCACAATGTACACATTTCACAAGGGCTAGAGGAGAATACACACCAGCTCTTCTGTGTTAAATCCTCTCTGTATTTTCTTTGTATTTTATGAAGACTTATTATTATAAGCTTTTAATTTTTCCTATTCTTTCAAACAATTATTACATCTTTGCACTGCAGTCCTTAAATATTCAGGGTCTATAGGGTAAACATGAGAACATAAAAATAAAAAATAACTCTAATGATACTGCATTTATTTGTTCCTACTGCAGTTCAGTGGTCTAAACTTTTTTCATCATTTGAAAGGATTTTCATAATATCTCTGATTTCCCCTGGAAAGTGCCTTTTTGTGATGTGCTTGTGCTTTTGTGCATGTGAGCCACAAAGGTGTTTTTCTCACATCCCCAGGATACAGGCAATGGAACTGCAGGTATCATCATTATAAACTTTGTAGTGCTTAGATAATGATCAACATTTGTGGTGAAAATCACTTGGAATATATTTTGATAGCTATAAGAATACTTCAGATGATGAATTGCAAGGCTTTGATTAAAAAAACAAAGTGTAAGAGCCCCTGATTTTCATTTTGCATATGCCCCCCTCGTATCACATTTACAGTGAACAGTTACTTTCAAACCTTTTTCTACTTTCAAGGCACTGGTGAAGGGCATCAGAGTACCCTGGCACTCATGTTTGTGTAGAAATGTGCAGATGTGGACTACGCACAGTGTCAAAGGCATACATCCCTTTGTGGGTGCTACTCTAGTTTCTGTTGAAAACAATCCTGTCCTTAGGCTTATGTGTGCAGCTGTCAGCCCTGTGTCGGTCAGAAGACCCTACCTACGGCAGGGATGGGGGTGATGGGGAGAGATGGGAGAAGGGGGGCTGCAGACATGTGTTAGCGGTGAAAGGGACATGCTTGCTGGTAGGTGTCTGAGGACTGCAGGGGTGTGAGGAGCTGGACTGGGACATGCTGAGGTTTGCTCCTACACCCCACGGGAATAGTCATGGCTGAGGGAGGTACCCAGAGGGCAGCAGGATGTTTTCAGGGAGAGCCAAGGCTCTACCAGCTGGTGTGGGGATGAATGAAAAAGATGCTTTGTAAGTGCTCAAGGGACCACCTGAGACAAGCACTAACGGGTGGTGGGTAGGCTGGAATGCAGTGAGGTGAGAACAGGGGTCAGTGAGGGTCTTGTGTGCCCCCAGGCTCTGCCCTGAGCCAGTGCTGCTGCCTGCCTGCCTGCAGCTCACCCCCAGCTTCTGCCCAGTGGGCAGCAGGCGAGATCCCTTGCCAAAGTAAGTAAATTTTCAATTTACATAATCCTCTTGGCCGCCTTGGCGAATTAGACATGCCTAATACAAGTAGGCTGTCTCAGACTTTGTGGACCAATTTACTGTCATTAGCTAATGACCAGGTTATGAATCCCTCAAATTCACCCTTTCGCCTGCTCTGCTGCATGTGACAGGGAGCCCCGAGGCCAGAGAACCCCTGGCAGGGTGAGCAGCAAAGAATGGACCCATCAAAGGCACTGGAGTTAAGCACAGGGTGACGGTGCTCAGGCACCCGTGCTTATAGGAAACACTGTCAGCTTTAAGCAGGTCACACATAATTTGCCTTCCCTAAATTAATTGAAAATCAGTGTGTCAAAGTCAGATGTGACAGGTAAGAGATGGAATGAGTATAACACATGATGAAAGAACCATCATCTGAGAGACCAGCTACTGCAGCTCATGTTTAGAACAGGCTTTTGAAGGGTGTTTGTGCTGCATTGTCTTAGTGTGGGTGGGACCCAGTGTAAGCTACGGGAACAGACACACAAGATGCTAACAGTAAATATTAAAGCACAGATGCTGTTTGCACTGTAGCTCTACAATTGGAACTGGCATAATATGGTTCCACTGTTGTTTTATACATATTATAATATAGATATTACTATAGAAGCATATCTATATATTTTCATGTCACAAATGTGAACAGTTCTCAAAAAATGCTGCATGTATTAGGCCAGGAGAGAAAACCCACAGTCCAGGCACCAGTTATCCTTTTCTGGTGAGTGACCAGGATGCTCCAGCATTCCAAAATCTTGATTAGGAGGTGAGTCACTACCTTTGCATTTCAAATTAATTTAAATGCAGTTCCTACTTACTTGTTATACTCATTGCTTGGTCTTCTGTGTTTTCCCCACACCTGCTGATGACAGCACTAATCCATCTAAGAGGAGGAAAAAAAACACAGAAAAAATACCTTTACTCAGATTTGTTTGGGATGTCATTAGTCATCAAAGTGCAAAATCTCTAGAGTGAAGGTGCAATTTTGATTAGTTCTTAAATAATCAGAGAAAAACCTAACAAACTTTAAGTGCTATAAACAGTATTAGGTTGCAGACACTGGAGATTAAGTTCAGGGATTTCAGTAAACTAGGATCTTAAGAGTCCATTTATATTTCCTACATGCTTATTTTACTCCACCTTGTATTTTTTTTAATGCGTTGAAAACCATGTAATGTTGATTTACAATATGTTCCAACTAACGTACCGTAGCACATGCCACTATTTTGTGTAGCTGCATTCAGGAAACCGATCTATGCATGTGACCTTGAGAATGTACTTTGCTGAGTCCTGTTGTGTTGGGTTTATGTGGAAAAAAAAAAGAGAAAGAAAGCAAACCCACCCCATCTGCCCTTGGCACTCTGTAGAGAATGACCAAAGTGATGGTTCCACAGTTGTTTAGTCGGAGCATTAGCCACCACAGTCTTAGGTGAGATATGAGCACGTATTTTTACAGCTCTGTATTTCTGTTGAACTAGCCAGGGTGCATAATGTGATACTTCTGCTGACTGGTAGTATGGCTGCCCAACACGCCAGACTGAGGTACCTCTGAACTTCGTCTGGCTCTGTTGCTGCATTGTTCCTGTAACTGAGAGGCTGTACACATGCACTATGGCTAACGAAAGCAGCAGACATCCCCAGCTCACAGGCAGGCAGCAGTGAGGAGGCCCCTTGTGAACAACATGCCTGGTCCCCACAGCCCCATGCCTTCACGTGGTTGTAAGGCAGACCCTCTGTGTCCACAGTCAGCCCCTTCTTTGGAAGCGCTCTCTGGACGATCATCATGGGCAGGATGTGTTTGCACGTGGAGCGCACTGCCCTGCAGAGCACACCCAGCCCTGCAGCTTCCCACACCCCCAGTCCCAGCTCCAGGCCTCAGTGTGCTGCCACACAAGTTTGTTCTTGGCAAGCCCTGTGAAGGTCACTGTTTCCCGCAGAAACAGGTGAGGAAATTTCGCTGGGAGAAGCACTGCCTCCTTTTCAGAGAAGGCATGCAGTGACAAGAGATACGGGCTGAGAAGAGCAAGAGAAGAGCCAGATGTACTGCCAGGCTGTATTCATCTGCTGGTGAAACAACACGATAAAGTTTGAAAAGCACGTAGCTCTGACTCTGTGCAACACCTGCAGCTGTGAGAAAAGCAATGCCTGTGCAGTGTCGTTCTGGAAGATCACCCATGAAGAGAGAATGCTGAGGTGAAAAGGCAATGTTGATGGCGGTCTTTGCTGAGTGCATCTGGCAAAGCAGCAGAGCATCCTAAGAGGCTCGGTTTAGCATTGAGAAGAAGACAGCCTTATTCATCTGGAAGATGGCAGGTCCTGACTTGTACTACTCCACTTTTTACAGCAGAGAGGTTTGGGGTAGGAAAGCTGGCATCTATGCCACAAAATAAGAGGCAATATTTACCTCTTGTGAGGTTCTTCGTCCATGCCACCTGTGGCTCATGTGCATGGAGAAGCCACATACATCAATCACCTGGGGATTACTTTAGTTGATAGGGTCATCACCATATTCTCTGCCCTTTTCTAATTCTTATTTTGGAAGTAGTGGTTGCCTATTGTACTGGTGGCCACTGTGGTCATAAAAAATGCTTTACTGTCATGGTTGACTGCTTGATGACCCTGCCTCTACTGATCTTGCCTTTTAACTCAGTACAGTGCTGCTGATGGAAGCTCCTGAAGATGGGCAGTCTATCCCTAACCCTTGATGACACTCTTTATTTTATTTGTCTGTACAATGGTGTTGAAAAACATTTTCAGCATGCTGAAGGGAAGTTGACAGAACACATAGTCAAATGAAGCTTGATCATGGCTCCCACACCAGGATCCCACACTATTTGCTTGCCGTAGTGTAAGAAATATTTGTGTCACCAAAGAGGTGAATGAAAGATGGAAGCAGAAAGCCAACACAGCTACAATTGTCTGCTAAGGATTATTCATCTACATCTTTGGAACAGGCAATACCAAATATAAGGAATATTCTAGCAGACCACTTCAGTGCTAAGTGATTGACTGCTGCTTGCGATTTTACTAATAAATATACCCATGAGCTCCCACAGCCTTCCTCAGAGCTCATCTCTGATCACCCATGTTGATATGCGTTCATTTACCCAACCCTGCCTGTCCTTGGCCACTCTCGCCAGCAATCCTACTTATTCAGTAGGTCCCCAGCTTCCCCTCCTCTAGGCATGGAAATAGAAACTTTTTGACAGATGAAGGAATAGTGTATTTGGTTTAGTAAAACCAGTATTTTTATATACAGAGAAAATGCTATCATCCAGATTAAGAAAATAAATCTGTAGGTTTTTAGCAATGAAGAATAAGGGGTGAAATACAGGGAAATAATGCATAGCAAGTGTCATAGAGACAACATACTTTTCAGGGTTCCTACTAGAATTAAGGAGAAGTAAATTTTTATCCACGTCTGAAGTGGTCTAGTGACTGTTTAAAATACCAGCAGAAAGCTGGGATGTTCTAAAGAGACTATGAATTATTATAATTGTGAAAAATATATAGCAAGAATTACTTTAAAGTGCTCCAATGCATATCAGAGAGATGCTTCAGAGAAATCATAAAATACAGTGCTTACTCCAGGATTTTAGAGGTTTTCTAAATCATGTGCTTAACAGTAGCCACTTCATATCTGCTGGTTTTGGAACAGACTGGATCTTTGCAGGATTGGGGCTGAAGGCCATAGTTCTCCAAATGTTTATGCATGAGCAGAGAGTAAAGACTGAGTCCTAAAAATCACAGTGTGCTGTGGGTGAGGAAAAAAATGCTGAGGAAAAACAGAGGGGAATGATATTTTTCAACCATAAATAATGTGGTATGCTTCAAGACAACTCTTTCACAGAAGTTATGTGTTGAAAAGAAATTCTATTTTCATAAGTGAATGGCATCATAGAAATATTAAAATATGGAAGAGAAAAATATGCAGCCATTCAACAACTCTACAATGTTACTGAAAGAATATTTTAATTAAAAACCTAGAGTATCCCCCACTCACCTACCCTGCTCCCACCCTGAAAAGCTCTCTCCTTGCTTTCGTGAGCACAAGCAAATCAACTCTCTGTTAGGAACAAGGTAGTTCTTGTTTAAATTGTGTACCCTGGAGATGCATAAGGAGTGCAGTGGAACAGTTCCTAGGGGGGTTCAGATTCTGAGAAAGGAGAGAAATTAAAGTGCCCTGCATATGTGGTCTGGATCCCGTGAAGGGAGTGGGATAAAATAAAAATAAATCAGTTTTGTGAATTTGAACTTGATACATAAAAGTTAGGCCCTAAAACTATAATTTCCTTCACCCAATATTTTTTATAGCTGAAATTTCCATCTGTGGGGGAGAATTTTTACGGAGAGAAGGCTAATGACATTCAGAAAAGATTTTATTACCTCCAAAGTGGTGCATTCAGAGCAGTGTGTGTAGGTCCAAAGCAGTATCTGTGACTCCTCAGAATTCGAGATAGAAGAATATATAATTTTTAAGTCCGGTAAATGAACCAGTAGCAAGAATAAATTTCAAACCAAGGTGAGATGAAACAGAAATTGCCAAATTGTTTTGCTAAAACCCTACACTAATGAATTTAGTTGATCTGAAACCTTTCATTTTAGCTGAAGTACATTTTTTTGTCAGTAGGGATTATTTAACCCTTTTAAACCTTTACTTATTTCAGATTTATTACATTTTCAGAGGGAGAAAAAATCTGAAATAAGAATTCAGAACTTAATTTAGAAAATTATAGAATATAGAAGCAAAATATATTGATAATAAAATACAATACACACCTAGTATGTATCAGCGTAGAAATACCTGTCGTGGATGGAGTGGTGAGTGCGGTGCACTGCTGAAGGCAGTGCCATGACCACACAGATCTGTCCCATACTGCAGGTATAAGCCAAGCCAAAAGAGCAATGGTGGAGTGCATTGTGAGAAACAGATTCGGCACCGGAGACTGAGCAGGTGCCATTACAGGAAGAATATATCCTCTTTTTCCTTGCTGCCCTGTCATCTTTGGCGATCCTTTCTCCATGTTTAACATTTGCTCCACTAAGACAATATTTGAATGTATGTCCTTTGTGGTGACTCAATTTTCTTTTAAAGGCAGTGTAGTGAGTAGAAGTCCCTGTGGTCAGATTCTTAGCATGAATAAACATTCATACTTATATTCATTCCACTTTGGGATTGGCAAGTGCCTTCTCAAGTACTCAGCAGCTGCCCGAATACTGCATGGCTGAAAGTTCAAGGTGATGACCCTGTAGCTCTTAATAGATTGACACGTGCAAATGGCACAGTTCTTACTCTTTTAAAGGTTAGAGTACAAAACATTCTAATAGCTGTGCTGCAGCATTAGATTTCTCAATATTCTTTCTATCTACTTATTAAAAAGGCACAGGCTTTCACTGTTCTCTGTCACTGAACTTGTGATTTACAAAACCAATTTCCTTGCTGTGAAACTGCACATTTTTATTGCTCACTTGTATGCGGAAGAACCAGGGAAGCCAGTTATGTCTCCAGGGTTTTGTAGCCCTCAACACCCTCGAAAACGTCTGCTTCACCCAGCTTATGGTCACACAATAAACAGCCTCTAAACATTTTGCTGTGCCTAATATTTTGCTGCCATAGGCAACCACTTAATCTGCCTACGCAGTGGAGCTAGCCCTGAGGGGATGCAATATGTGTTGGAAAGGATAGATTTATACTAAACATGAGCTTTCAGGACTGGTAGAAAAACTAGCTGTTCATTTGAAATTTCCTGCTATATTCTCAGCTGTTCCAATAACAGAAGTGTTAAAGATTTCTACAATCAAGGTTCCACTTGGATTGCTTCTATAAGCAGATTTGTTTCCACCTCACAATCAGTACTGTATTTCTGCTTTAGGGTCTACTCTTTTATCATATAAGCATCTTCTGTATAAACCAGACTTGAAAGGGACCCTTGTGAACCATGAGGAGACCAAAGTGAAAACCCATGACAGCCAGATGGAAATGAATTCAGCTCTCATGGTTTGACTCTCCTTTTTGTTTACATTTGCATTAAGTAGCACAGCAGAAGGAGGCACTATGCCCAGGGCAGAGGGGGAACCCCTCTCCTTTGGGAGGCAAAGTAGACACCCAGTCTCCATTTAAACCTCATTATGACATCAATTCATGTGAAAAAAGAAAAATCACAGGTTTGCGGTTCATGCCTGTAATAAGCCGTTTAGAAACAAGCTGCTCTGGCAACGTAATTTAATCCTTGCTACTTTCATTTTTTTTTAATAATTATATATTCCTCTGCCGTAAGAGAACCAGGATTTGTTGTGAATCAGGTAACCCTGTAGCTGTTTTACTTGAATGAAGAACTCACACTGCTTCTTAGAGTCTGTTATGACTCCTCTAATTTAAGACTATTACCTGAAACAGATGTATTTTATTTGGCTTTTTCCATGTTGATGGAGTGTGAAAGCTTGCAAAATGATCTCCAAGAGCCTTTATAGAATAAGACTCATAAGGCTCATTGTGGTAAGTGAGAGCAAAGTAACCATAAAACTTCTCAGGCTGTCTGTGCTCCATGTGAGATGCTTGGGTCTCAGTGGAACTGGGCACCCTGCTCTGGGCGCTCTCTTTCATTGAGTGAAAGAGGGGCTTGCTCAGGCTCTTTTACAAGAGATAGATTTGCCAGGAAAGCCTTGTGCTCCCAGAGGTATATTAAAACAGCTCTGCATGGTCAGAGCTACTGCATTCCCATGTCTTAAGAAGGGGCATGCTTCTTGGAAAAATGAGAGCTTTCAGCTCCACAATGCTTTATATGTCCTATTCTTATCCAAATCGATTATTGTTATGATTGCTAACGAGCATGCAGAATGGACAGGAAACATGTTCACTAGCAAAAAACAGCATCAGTGACGAGATTTGAAAAGAGAAGGCTTGAGCTCTGGGTAGTTAATATAGTTCTCTCCCCTACTCCCCAGGCTATGGGCTTGATTTTTAGTTCAAGCTGATATATGGTCATTACAAATGAATGAGAACAAGTGTGGGTTTAGGCCACCTTAGTGTTTTGTTGTATGTGCACTCTGGCTGAGGTTGGCCTAAGTTACAGCAACTCCAAGGCTAATCTAATTTACACTTGGGTTGCCAAAAGTTGTTCTAGCAGCTGAAAATAGTGACATCTGCCAAGGGTGCAAATGCAGCCCTGCGTGTTTTTTTCTGATTCCCATTGCATAGTATAAGACTATATGCCACATCTACTGCTACTACTGGAGGCTAAAGCCATCACACTTTCCCTTCATCAGCAAGCTTCCAGGTCTCCCAGCCATCTCTTGATGTATCTTTTACAACAGATGAAGTAGTAGTTGTGCAATGCAGAGGTCTGTTCTGGCTTTGTCTCATTCAGAAAAGTTTCACATAAATAGGACATTTTTAATGTTCAGACTTTTCAGGCATGTGTCCTCTTATGATCAAATTAACAAAGAGGAACCATTGAGACAGGGACAGATAAGAAACCATTCTCCCGTCTTGGATACGTGACCAGTTCTCTTGTATGCCAGCAGATGAAGCTGTTGCATGTATTAACAATACTTTGATGTAAAAAAGAAGTTGAAATCCTTTCTTTAAAGAACACTGTTTTTCTTTTATCTACTTCTCATTTTTAACTCTCCCCCCAAAGTCTGGAAGTATACTTTTCTCGTGTATTTGTGGCTGCCTGAGAGCATGCTTTGGTCATTCTGGACAGTTAATGCGTCTGAGCTCATAAACGCTACTTACAGGCATGGTTCAGGCTTAGCATATATGTTAATGCAGTTAAATTCATTTTCTGAGTTTGGAGATTTGGCAGAACAAATTAATGAATAATATGATAGAGATCTGTGAAATCATGAGAAGCGTGAAGAATCTATATTGAGACCAATCACCCTCCATTCCAACACAAGAACTCAGGGTCATTACATTAAACTAGAAGGAGGCAAACTCTGAATGAACAAATGAAAATGTTTTTTCACAGTGTCTACCTGAGCTGTGGAAAGCCTGTCCATGTGATTTGGGTGCACTAAAAGCTTACAGAAGTTCAAGGGGAGTCTGGTGAGGTTCATTGGAAAAAAAAATAGTTCAGGAAGTCATTGAACCCTTGGTAGCTAGAAGCCTGGAAGTTACTTAGGTCTAGTGTCATTGGTGTTTTCTTGTCCTCTTCCTTAGGATCTGATTTTGGCCAATTTTACAGCCAGGGTGTTGCATTAGATGTGCTTTCGGGCTGATCCATTCTGGCAGTTCTGTGTTATTTTATGTTACACATTAAATTACGGCTGCTTGCAAAATGTTTATGAACTACCCAGCATCCCTGAGCAAGTCACATGCAATCTTCTAAGGGCCTGCTTCTTCCTGTAGGCTGCGGGACTAGCCTAAGGTGGCAAGCTGAGGTTTTTAACTCTTAATTACCAAAAATTAGACGAATTGAATCCTTCCCTGCAAGACACAAGCATTTCTTAGAGCAAAGAGTGTTTCCAGTTAAGGGAGACTTGGCTAAGAATGATATTGCCATGTTCATAAAATTCATCTGCACTAATAAAGCTTTGCAAGTAGGAACCTTCTCAAGGAATGATCCCTGAATCAGTCTGAATAACCTGGATCACAATTTATATTTTAAGTTAGCTAACTGTTCATAAGCAGATTTATATACTATCCAATCAGCTCTAGACTGCTCTGAGCTTTTGGATTTTGGGGATATAAGGCATATATAGATATGAATGCTGTTGTCAATAATTTGTCTGTGTCAGTATAATATCCATCAAAGACCCATTTCTAGCAACATGAAGTGGTCTGAAAGAACTGCTTGGGCAGCCTTCTTATATGTATATTTAACAAGTCTTCAGAATTATAAATAATTTTATATTAATTAAATAATCATGTATAATTTACTGTAAATTAGAAATTAAGTGAGGGTACTAATATAAATCAGAAAAATCCTCTTCATTATTTTATTTCTCTATGGGAATAAATAAAAAGTTCACATGACAATGTAAAGGGGAAATATAGTGTCTTCACATAGCTTTATTTTCATAAATGTATGATACTTAATGTCAGCTAGGAGCAGAGGAGTACCTTAGATCTCAGAGCATTTTAGAAAATGCTTCTTGATAGAGTTGGTTGACCCCTTCTTCGCTGGTGACTCTGAGAGGCAGAGGAGATAATGTTATTACTGTTTTCATTAAAGGCCTCATAGTCATGGTTGAATCCTGACATATTAATGAGTTTTAGATGCAGGTGGAAAGACTGCAAACTTTGGAGGTAGCATGAAATGTTACTGGGACATGTGTCTTCCTACAGTCATGCAGCCGTAAAGCTGATGCAGGGCAGACGTGGGATGAAATGGGACATGCTTCAGTACAGATTTCTTGGCAGTAATTTGCCTTGCAACTGTTCCAGATGGTTTACAGTTCTTGCTCTAGCTCTTTGAGTTTAAGAAAGTCTTGGATTAGCAAAGAGTATTACACATAAAAAGTGTTAGACGTCTGTTAAGAATAGAAGCCAGGAAAGACTCAAAAGTTAGGAGATGCTGGAAATAAGGTTGTCTTGCATATTTTTACTGCCCTTCCTCTGTGTGCATGTTACACAGTCCTTAAATATAGGAACATGTTATGTTTTCATAAGATCCCAATCTCACTCAGTGCTCACTGACTGAGCAGTTATTCAGTATATTGTTTTCATTCTTCAATGTCTGGCCTCTCATTTATTTCACACAACTGAAAATTCCCTCTGGAGCTCCCTGTTGTGCTTATCAATGTGATATGTAGTGTTTTCTAGAGAGTAATAAGTCTGTTTCACTGTCTCTGCACTGAGAGAAGTGATGTTATTCTTTATTTATTTCACAGATGAAAAACCGAGCATAAAGGCTGTACCTGAGATACCCAGCCCTGAACGCACTGTGTTCTCCAGTTTTGTATCCATGACTTTTAGTGTTTCCCTTGAAGGGTACATGACTTCTTATGTAAAAGATGTGTATTTATTCCTTTGAAATAGGAAATATTGTAGCCCTTCTAAAAGCTTCTGGGTGAGGTTGTTATCAGTCATTGCTAGTTATGTGCCACCACTGGCTATGGCTATAGTAATAAACTGAGCAGAACCAGAATGTAAAGTCAAGCATGGACTTGACTTAGCTCCAAATACTCAGTCTCAAGGGCAGAGGACTGTTCTCACCAGAGAGGTTATCTTTTGGTGGTAGCAGAAGAGAGTTTAGCTCTCTGGAAGTAAGTTGCACCTTGCTAGTGGGTGTTAGGGTCACACAGTGGACCTGTTTTGTTTACCAAAGTAGATGAAGACATTGGAAGGGATTAATTTCATCTAATTTAGATGTCTGTAATCTTATAATGATTATAAAAACACATTAGTGAAACAAGGAAGATGTTTCACATTAGTGAAACAGGAAACAAGGTAGATAGTAACAAGACAAGTCTTAAAGCCTTAAGACCATTTGATAAAGGCAATGGGCATGGTCAGGGAGATTTGGGTTAAAAGGTCTATTAGAGACAATTATTATTCTTTAAAGAAAATTTAAAATGAGTTAGTGTTAATTACTTTATATTTTATCTGTACACAGAGTTTAAAGCCAAACTCTTCTC
>VZTO01001203.1:52942-70276 GCA_013400615.1 Syrrhaptes paradoxus | reverse complement strand
CGGGAGCCCCGCAGCCGGTAGGTGCGTTCCCGGGAGGCCGGGGCGGGGGTCGGGCGCAGGCCCCGGGCAGCGGGGGTCGGGCGGGGAGGGAGGAGGAGGAGGCTCGGCTGGGCCCCGCGCAGGCCGCGGCGGGCGCCTGGCAGCGGGGCCGGCGGAGGTGGGACCCCAGCACCGGGCCGAAGGCAGAAGCACAGCAGCGCCCGGTAAGGAAGAGGAGGATGGAAATAAATCCCCGGTTGGCGCTCTGGGGGAGCCCCTTGCCTCTGCAGGCTGGGGGCAGGTCTCCGGGCTCCGGCGGGGCCGTGTGGCGGGGAGGAGCGGGGTGGAGGGACGGTAGCGGGGCCGGAGGGGAGCGGGCGGCCCCCGGGCTCGGGCTGGGCTCTGGCGCTGTCCGTAGCGGCCACAAAATGCCGCTAAAATCTTGCAAAGCTTCAGGTTTGTTCCCTCGGCGGTGCGGGGAAGGGCTGGGCCGGGGGTGCTGGAGGAGGCCCGGAGCGCGGCCGCGGGGTGAAATTTAATCGGATGGAGAGCGAGGCCGTGTGCTGGGAAAGGACTTTCCGCTGAAAGGCGAGTCCGGCCGGGCCCGGCTGTGCAGCGTGCGGGGGGCACGGCGGGGAGCTGAGGCTGGCCCAGGCTGTGCAGCGTGCGGAGGGCACGGCGGGGAGCTGGCCCAGGCTGTGAGCAGAGCCAGAGTGAGCCTCCGTCATCCCCACAGGTCCCGGGGAGGAGGGAGCCGGGCCCAGGTACCAGTGTGTGTGTTTGCAGGCATCGCTGCTTGGGCTGGAAATGCCCGTGCGGGGTCAGGAGTGGTGAGCCCGTTCTAGAGGAGCCGGAAGAAGCTCGGAGGTCTTGACAATCTGGAAGAGAAACTGTGATGATGGGGATGGTACTGTCCATCGGCACATGGGCACTGTGAACCCTGCAGGAGGAGGAGAGCTCGGTCAGCTAGCGGGGAGCACAGCACAACAACAAACACTGATGAAGAAATGCTCGTGGGAGGCAGGGAGAACTTTAGGCATTAGAGCAGTGAGATCTCGGTTCTGCCTCCCAAGGGACTGGAGAGGCAAAAGGGCAGGAGCTGCTCGGGCAGCATTCAGTTGCTTTGTGGAAAGCACAGGGGTTGTGAGAGCTGCTCGATGGAGGGACGGGGCTTGGGGCTCCGGGAGGCACTCTGGGGCTGTGCAGGGGAGCAGGAACAGGCGGGCTGGGGTGCATGCTGCCGTGCCAGTGTCCTCTGGGTCGTCTGCAGGAGTCATGCTCAAGGTTAAACTTTTCCTGGTCACTGCAAGGGTAGGTGTGTGCCCCTTGGCCCAAGGTGTCACTGGAAAAGTTGTTCAGGGCTGGTCTCCCTGTGCCAGGGAGAACTGGCGAGGTGACTGGCAGGTGTCACGTTCCGGGCTGAGCCTAAAGTATCAGGTGGTGGACTAGGTCAGGTCATTTAAATGGAAATGTTTTAAATTATAATTACAGTGGTTTTGGGCTGTGTGTAAAACTTCAAGATATTCAAGATACCCTCCTGTTCGTTCCCTCTCAACCAATGTGCTTGAAATGGGACTTTCCTTTCAGCAGGGGCCCTTCCTCTTTCCGGAGCGTGTGACTGGAGTAGGCAGGAGGGGAAATGCGAGTGAGTATTATGTGGTGTAATACTGAACCGTCGAATGTCATTCAGTCATTTTTAGGGACTAAACAAACTCGAGTCAGCGTGGAAAGCACAGGCTGAAAACTTCCCATTCCCAAAGGCTTCTCTGTCTTAAATTTTGCAATGTCCACGCTTCCCAGGAAATCCCTGGGAGCGGTTAGCGATGTACCTGCTCTGTTCTTAGGCGTTAGGCAGGGAAGGAATTCCTTCTTGGAACTGATGGGAGGCTGTCCAGTGGTGTGGCTTGAGCACAGATGGGGGATGAGGCAGTAACGAGGGCAGGGGGATGGAGCAACATCCCCAGGTGTCCCCTGAGTGGTGCCAGGTGGAACAAATATGCTCAGTCCTCCCCAGCTGCTGTGGGAGGGGTGGTGGGGCTGCGGTGCCTATGTCTGCTCAGGGCTGAGTTTCTTGTGTTCCATCAACAGGTCTGAGATTCAGTTCCTCACGTTTCTGTTCTGACTGGAGCTGTCTCTGCTGCTGTTAGCTCTAGCTGTATTTCATCTCTCTTTACTCATTGCATTGTCTGGTTGCAGGGAAAAAAGTTTATTTACAGTTTGAACCATGAGAGCGTGTTTGCTTTGGGACAGTTTCCTTGAGCTCTCATTTTGGGAGTTAGTGTCAAGGCTGGGTCTCTGTGTGAAGGTGTTTGTAGTTATCTCAGCAAGTTCTAGAGCCGGGAAGAGGGTAGGTCTGCGGGAGCTGCCTTCTCAGCAGCGTGCGTTCCCCTGCCCTGCTGGGAGACTTGAAGACCTGCGTGGGCTTCAGAGAGAGGCTTTTTGACTGCTGCAGAGGGGTAAGTTAGGCTCTGTGAGCTCCCCCCATGGTTTATGCTGGCCTCCTAAAAAAGAAAAAAGAACAGACCAAAATACAGCCCACTCTCAGACTAGAAGACTTTGCAGATGTAAAAAGGGAAAGCACAGCGGCTTGCTCTCTCCTGCTGCTGGGCTGTGTGTGTAGACACAGTCCGCTTCCCGCCTCACTCCGGATCTCAGCCGGTATTGTTTTTGTGAGCACTGACATTCCCAAATGGTATCTGCTGCATGTATCTTTGCAAAGGAAACCCTGACTTAACGTCATTCGACAATTGAATCTTTTACCGAGACACAATGTGGTGGCTGAGGCACGGTTACGCGTGAGTACGCGTTGTCTGCCAGAATCTGGGGACAGCAGGCACGGCCAGCGCGCTCCCTGCAGGGATGGACTCTGAGGGTCCTCCCACATCTTACCTTTGCATCTTTAATCTGGCAGTCACAGTGCAAGATAAAATGGAGGGGTTTTTCCCAAACGTGTTTTGAAGCACAGTTATTTGATTGAAAAGCTCCAGCCCCCTCCCTAGTTTGTGAGGGGTAGGTAGCTGAGGATCTGTATTAAAAATAAGCCCTTATTGCTCATCCCTCGTGCTTCCTCCCAGAGCCCCACAGCTGGAGAGCAGGTATAATCTTTCAGATTATGGGCAAGTGAGTAAGATTACTGTCCTGGGGAGAATTATTGTAAAATTGATTTCATGTAGGTCATGGAACAAAGGTTGTCACAGGGGAAGACTTGAGCAAAACTTAACTGTAGCCTGGCCTTCCTGGGGGCTCGACAGGCAGCACTGGGGCTCGCTGGGAGATGGGAGCACTTGTCTTCTGCTCAGCCGTTTGCAGAAAGTCATAGGAAACCCGTCCAAGTCGTGCTTTACCTCATGTCCTTCCAGGGTGGGTAAGGGAAACGGCTCCCCACCCTCTGCTAACAGCATCCCTGGAATGGACTGTGCATTCCCTTCTGGAAGGGGTTTGTCCAGCCTGTAAGTCTTTGTGGTGCTGTAGAGGCACAAATAAAGGCGAAGATGAGGGCGTACACGGGGAGCCGTTTGTGTCCTGGCAGCTGTGCATGGCCGAGGGGGTGTTGTGTCGAGAGGCTGGTGCCGGGAAGCACCATCAACTTTGCCGGGTTCAGCCAGAGCTAAATTTGCCTCCCACGAGCAGAGGGAGGGTCGGCTGCTTTTTATGGCAGCACCATGTGTTTGCAGAGCCTTTAAAAATAAAGGTTGGCTAATATGTGCTGGATTGACTTGTTCATATCTTCAAGACCCGGAACAGCTGCTGTCCATGTTTTCTCTGCGTCCCTTTTGGGTTGTTTTGTTGTGTTTTTTTTCTTTCAAGTGGCCATGACTCAGCCCTTCCCTGCTGCTCTGTGAGTTTCCTGGTTTCTGAATAGGCTATTCTTGGGACAGTGGTTCCTGACGGATGGGAACAAGGGGAGTGTTGTGTTGTTTTTTTTTTTTTTTTCCTCCTCTGGCCTGTCTTAGTGCTCTGCTTCCCTTTCACTTTTTTCTTGTTCCCGAATTACTGAATTGTCCTAAATTGCTGGACACCATCTGGGACACGTTCTTGCCCCTGTACCCAAGGAGCCCTCTCGCATGATCCAGGCTGTGCTCCTTGCCCATCGCCAGCTTTTCTTTTGCAGCAGGACAGTGGTGACAATCCTACGATCACGGAGGGTTAGCCTGCTACAGCTGTGTCTGTTGCAGAGCTTAACCCCCCTTGTTTTAGCCCCTCTAATTCCAAGGGGCTGTGCTTGGTGCTCCAGTGATCTGCCTTGTGAGGGGGAGGTCCAGGTGAGGACCCCTTCGTTGGACTTGATGATCCTTGAGGTCTTTTCCAACCTTAATGATTCTCTGATTCACACCAGGTCCATAGGACACAGGTGACATGGTGACTGTCATTGCAGAGCCAAGCGGCAGCGCGCTCTGGTGCAGATGGCTAAGCGTGACTTTGGATGCATGCTGCCTCGGCGCGTACTTTCATGAGTAAGGGGAAGATACGAACTAGAATATAAAAACAATCAAAAAAAAAAAAGCTTTCTGGTTCCTTAATTAGTTACTGTGTGTGTGTCCCCATGGATGGCAGAGGCTGGAAGTCTGAAGGATGCTCTCTCTGAAACACTTCATGGTGCAGTTACACAGCTTCTTAACACAGAAGGCTTTGGAAGGTCTTCTGAAGTTTATTCCTCTGTGGTGTGGGCTGGGGAAAGTCACTTTCCAATCGCAGGTAGTACACCCCGGGCTGGGCATGCTGGCCGCTGCTCTTGTTAGGCAGATACGTGGTTGGAAGTGAATATGGTGCCTAATCCTAAACAACCTTTGCTGGGTTTTAGTTTTATTAAGAGCACAGCTCTTTCTGTCAAGACAGTTGTATGCGAGCGGGAAGTAGCCTGAACTGTTCTGTATTTTCAAGGCAAAATGTACTTGTTTTTTAAAAAAAAACAGAGGCACTCTATGTTTTCTCAGAGTCTGTGGTTACCAAGAGAAATTTCTTGGGCAATGGTATTAGAGAACATAAAACACAAGGGTAGTGTTCTTCTTTAGCATTCCTCCACGTTTTTGGATGTGCTGTATTGTTGTTAAGCCAACCAAGATAAAAGCTTTTCTGTGTGAGGAGGCTTTGAGAACATCCACTGCCAGATTAAATTAGCCTTTCTGAGAATAAATTAGTTGTTGTGATGCAGGCAGCCCTGCTCGCTGCAGCTGTAAAATCCCCTCGTGCTGGTACCCGCAGCAGATACCTTCAGTGGTAGATGTGATAGCTGTGGTCGGGGTGGTGCTGTTGGCTTGAGATTAGATTTCTGGCTGGTGATGAATGAAAATCAGCTCGTTGAATTTTATTGATTATTTCTCCAAATAGCAGGCCAGCGTTTTAAAACAGGCAAAAGAACCTCTGGGGTTCAGCGCAGCTTCATTTTGGGAGGAAATAATGGATTAAAGGCAATGCTGCACCGCGGCGGCAGTGACTCTCCAACTGGGGATGCTTTTGAGGTCCTTGGGGGTCCCAGTCACCCAACATGTGGCAGAAAGGGAGCGTCGGAGCCTTGTGGTGGAGGGGAGGACAGAGCCTGGAGCACAGAGGGGAGGAGGGCAGTTGCAGCTGACTCTTCCAGGCTTGAGTTTTTAACTGACCGCTGGATAAATAGTTACTGCTAGGGCGTGCGTGCTGCCCTTTTCTAAAAGGCGTGTTCAGTTTGTCTTCTAATTAACTTATCGCCTGTTTTCTGCTTTGTGGTATGTAAGGAGTGCTCTCAGGAGACGTGGGTACGTGCTGAAGGCTCAGCTTGCCCTTCGCACTTGCGCTGCTGCCACCATCCAGCTCCTCCAAAATCCTAACGAGGTCGTTGAGCAGGAGAGTGGAGGGGGGACTAGAGACCGTTTCTGTTCCTGTTCAATATCAGCACATCTTTGGGCGTGTTGTAGGTCTTCCACAGAGACATCATCTGGACCATATGCTTGGGGAATGGATGTTCCCCTGGAGTTTGTGGCTCCGAGCTCCAGGTGTTTTCGCCTCTCAGACTCCTCTTGGGTGGCACCGGTCAGGACGCATTAGTGCGGTGGGGGCTCAGCTCTGAGCTGGCTGCTGGGCTGTCTGATGAGAGAGAAAACCGTTCCCAGCCTGTTTGGTGGTGTAGCTGTGGGAGCTGCCTTGTCTTCATGAGGCTCAGGAGAGGGTTTCAGTCCTGAATCTCCCAGAGCAGCTGAAGACATCTCCATATGATGCACTTGAATTTTCCCCAGTGTCATCGCCTGCTGTGACAGTGGTGACCCCGCCGTAGGACTGTTAGAAACCCTCTGACCAGTGATGCTTTTAATTTAACAATAAAGCAGGGAGGTGTTGCCTTGACAGAGAGGCAGAGAAAGGGTTTAGAAAAGCTTAGAACTTGAGGAGGTGTGATGCTGCGTATTAGGGGTGGTTTGAATCCAGGTGCTGTGTCTAGATATTCAGTGAGAGGTCTTCTGCTTGCTTTGTCCGCAGTTCTGGAGTCCGTGCGGCTCGTATCCAGGGGATGGCCCACACGTGCCCAGACTAGGATGGTGCCTGGAGCTGTGGCCCAGAGAGGTACGAGGATTTCACCTCTCTTCTTTCACCCTTGTTTTCAAAGGGAACACAGCTCTGCGTGCCCGATGGCAGAACTTGGCTGGCTGATTTGTATCTTGGTCCGTGTTCTTGTCAGATCTGCTTGCGTTTCAGCGAGCCAGGCTAACGATGTGGCTTTGTGTGTCTCTGCCGGAGGACCACAGGACTGCCACGTGTGGCCTCTGCGCAAGCAGCGGTGGCACGTGCGGCTCATGGGGAAGGGGGTTTTGATGTGGTCTGAGGGAGGATCTGTAGCAGCTCGTTATGTGGCTTTGTTCAGCAGATAGCAGTGGAGTTTTGGGGAAGGGGTTACGGAGGAGTTGGCAGGACCTTGGTGCTGCAGACTGAAACCAAAGTCATGAAATGCTTTGGAGTAAAACTGACTTCCCTGGGCTGGGGACTCGGTGCAGCCTAGCCCAGTCTGGCTGGAACTGGAGGGAGGAATGGGATGGGCAGGAGCTGTGTGTGACTCCGGGGTGCGTCCCCTGAGCCACCGCGGTGCTGCTGGAGGTGACCCAGCACTGGGCACACTGGGTGGCTGTTGGTCAACCAGAGGGTTTCCTCTGTGAGCTGGGATGTTGTCGTCTGTCTTTGGGCAGCCCAGAGGAGCTGGGCTTGGGAGCAGGGGGGTGCAGAGACCCCTCCTCTGGTCAGACTGCTGTGGGACGAGCAAGCCCCCCGCTGGCCGGGCTCTGGGCCACCCCGAGGGAGGTCCCGGTCTGGTCACACCGTGAAGGTGAGTGTGGTAACGTGAGTGGTCTCAGCATGGAGGAAGTCCTCCAGCTCACGTGTCTGAATGTGCACAGGTCCTCCTTGGTGGTGGTAGGACTGGGGAGAGATCTGGGACCTTACACACACACTCCTGTGTAACCCCAAACCGTGCTTCTCTGCAAAGAGCAAGCCATGGCCTTAAATAAAATAGAGTGACACAGAGCACTTCTCACTCGTCCTCAGAAGCAAACAGCAAGGTGACATTGTACCTGTTAAATCTAGATGTCAGCAGCTTCTCTGGCGCCAAGGCAGGGGTGTCTGCGGGGACAGAAAGCGCGCATGCTGGTGGAGGCTGGAGTCGGTCCTGTAGCAAGCTGGTGCTATGCCTTGGATAAGAAAACATCAGTACCGTGGTACGTGTTTTATACATCTCTTGGAAAGAAAATAGATCTGGAATCACCACCAGTGTATTCAGAATTATTTCATTGTGTTGCAAAATCTGCAAGGGAATTCTGAATAGGCTCTTGGGCTCTGATTTATTCTGCAACTGAAATGCGGCTACGTCCCCACAAAAATGCTGATCCGCTAGGACTCCAATTTCCTCCTCCCTTGGAACTGCTGTGTTATTTAATGGCAGTCACACATCTAATCAGTTTGATTCAGCCGTGCTGTAGCTGTATTATTTGACTTTCAAAACATTCTATAGAATGAGGGAGTGATGAAAAAATGGGCTGCATGAAGGAATAAAATATTTTTAGTATAGTTTTGGGAAGGAAAGCTACAAATCCTGAGTTGTGCTGTGTGGGTAATCATCCTGCATTCATCTTCCCCGTGTGAGAGCTGGGAGGTGCCGCTGGAGTGGGCAGGCAGCAGCCTGGGACACAGGGACGCTTTCTCGTGTAGGTGACTGAAGAGCAGAACTTGCTGCTGCCGTCTGTGGCAGAGCTGTGAGCTGGGGGGCTGGCGAGGAGTTGGGGTGGTCCGTGGAGAAACCCCAGGCTGCCTGATCTCTGAAATCCTGAGTGTTGGGAGCGGGTGGGACTGACCAGGGGGTCATTCTGCCTGTGCTTGCTTCCTAGCTTGTCCTGAGCGTCTGTTGCGGGCTGCCATCGGCGGTGAGCTGTGGAGCTGTCACTGCCCTGTGTGCAAGGAGCTGCGGAGCTGCTGCGTGATCCCCTCGGGGACTTGTGCTCACTGTTAGATGCCTGAGCCGGGGGTTCTCGTTTGTTTGTTCAAACCAGCAACTAGTCTTGTGGCACAGTTAAGTTTGGTGTTATGTTCAGACACTGTAGTGTTGAACAGATCTTGGTTTATTTGCTGTAGATTAGTGCGGGTTATGTTATTGCCATTATTAACCAGATGCCAAATGGGTGATGTAATTAATGCAGTATTTATCCTCTCTGGGGAAAAACTGAGTAGATAGGCAGGACTCCAGGCAACAGCTGCTGCTATCGCGGGGTGCTTTCCCATGGATGTTATCAGGCAGTTGTGCGGGCTGTTTGTGACCTTCAGTGAAAGTCTCATGGAACAGCTCTCTGGTTCCCCAGAGCTTTGGCTGGTGGCACCCTCCTTTTCTCTTCTGAGTCTCTCTGGAGCAGATTGCTAAGGTCAGAGGAACTCGGATTTGTCTTGAATATTTCTTTTAAATCGCATCTTTGCATCCAAGAGAACACCGAGCGTACTGTAGCCTGTCTTCTCTCGCGAGGCCGGTCTCCAGCCTCCTGAGCGCGAAGGGCTTGTTTCCAGGGCCAGCAGCAGCCTGCAAGGCACCCTGCCCGCAGCATGCTCTGGGCTTGTTTNGAAGGGCTTGTTTCCAGGGCCAGCGGCAGCCTGCCCGCAGTGTGCTCTGGGCTTGCTCCGTGTTCAGAAAATTGGTTTTAGGGCCTGAGTTCAGCTGCACCAGTGGTCCAGAGCACTCTGTGCACACCGGAGCCTTCCCCAGTGCCCCGAAATGTGTAAGGGCTGGGGTTCGGTTCTGAAGTGTGGGGTAGTGGCCTCTCTTGCTGGTAGCTCACAGAGTCCCTTGCAGCCCCTCTTGGCTCTTGTTGGATGTCACCGTGGGATGTCACCATGGCACAGTGAGCTCTGTGGACACACGATGCTTCCCACAGCTGTGTGCTGCGGCTTGGGAGCCCATGGCACGGAGCAAAGAGCTACCCCACTTTGTTCTTTTAATTTCGGATGGTTTTTCTTTAAATGTTCAGGTTAATCAGGTCCTGGCAGTGCTGTTTCTGCAGCCCTGGTGTGGAGAGCCAACAAGCCTTGGTCAGCCCATCTGGAGGCGAATAGTACTGGAGAGAATCCCAGAGGAGGCAGCAGGTCCTGACAAGTGCTCCTCCCGCACGTAACCCTTTGTGGGTGTTGCAGATAAACCCTCCGCGTCTTAAGCAGGGGGATTTTGTGTCCAGTTCCCTGGTATCCGTACAGGGGAGCTGTGCGAAGCAGTAATTTGAAGCTGGCTGAGGACAGCTGAGCTGAGGCTGCACCGTGGAGATTATCTCATTGTGCTTTGGATTTAATGCCCTGAAAATCTTGCCTTGGACACAGCACCTGGCTTCCAGCGAGGATCCTGCTCTTAGCTGGGTGATGGTGGCACACAGGAGGTCAGACAACATGTCCGAGGTCCCAAGGTAAACGACTGCAACGAGGACGCTCCTCCAGAGATTCACATCCCGTAGGGCAGAGCGGGAGCTTTGGCCGTCTGACGTGGCTGGATTGAACGGTGAATAACCTTCTCCTCTGGCAGCCCTTTGTTAAGGATCAGAGCCTGATCCTCCTGGAAGCGGCACTTTTCTGTAGCTGAAATCCGACTGCAGAAGCATGGGAGAACGCGGCTGTTGTGCGAGCAGCCTGGCTGTTTCTGCACGGTGCCTTTGCGCTCCCTGGCAGCGGCGCTGGAAGCACAGGGCTTGTGACTGGGGAAATGCAGCTGAGTCGCTCAGAAAAAGAACAGACCTTTCCCTTCGTCCCTAATTTGGGTTTCCATCTGCGCTTGAGTGTGTTGCTGGCATGCGCCCTCTTGCTGTCTCACCCAGGAGCAGGATGAGGAGCTGAGGAGCTGCTGCGAGGGTTAACAGCGGGGTAGAGGAGGGTGCAGGCTGCCTGGCCAAGGGTGGCCAAGGCATCCCCTTTCTAAAGGAGGCTGTGGCACTGCCTCTCTTTATTCCTTCCCTCCTGGCTCCGGGGAGATGGTGTGCTGGCTGGAGGCAGCAAATGCGCATGGGAAGAGGGAAGGCTGAGGGGGAAGTTTGGCTCGCTCACAGGGAAAACGTCTCTGGTTTTTTGTTCCGTGTAGAAACCAGGCAGAAGTTAAGGACCAACACTGCTTTTTCAGCGGGGATTTTTGCTATCTTCCCTTTCAAGGTAAGAGCTGTCGGCTGTGGATTGTGCGTGGTGCTTGCAGGAGCAGTGGGAGTCGAGCCACATCTCTGCAGGCTGTGTGCGAGCGTGTGTGTGGAGGGCATCCCTGCCGTGCTCCGTGGCACAGGTGTGACACAGAGAACACGCTGCGGAGTGGGCCAGGCTGGCTTTGGAGACGCTGTCAGAAATGCCACGCAGAGGAGGGCGGTTGTGGGTGCCACGGTCAGGGTGTGGCTCTGGTCACCTCTCATCCATTCCTCTTCTAAATATTGGAAGTTATGTTTTTGTGGAGGAAGAGCTCCAGAAATGTGCTCTGGCAGCTTTTGAAGTGCCAACATCACTGAATGTGGTTGAGTACGAACAGACGCTGCTTCGTGTCTCGGTGGCTGGAGCCACTGCTCGCGTAGGCAAGAGAAAGCCGATCGCCGTGCGTCTCCAGGTATCAAACGCAGGCGGAGCCAGGACAGCCCAGGCCGTGTTTCTGCCGGTGGGAGTGGATCTGAGCCGTGCTGTGAGGCTGACTCAGAGCTGCACGGGGCCAGCGCTGTGCCGGCAGGGTTTGCACGTGGGTTAGACGTGCCAGTGGTCTGGTGCGTCCGTCCTCAGATTTGTCTCGCCCTTGGTGATTTCATCTGGGATGAAGTAGCCCGAAGCACACACGTCTGCTTCCTGGGAAGAATGACGTTCGCAGGCAAGTCATCGGGTCTCCAGTCAGTGCGGGAATTACCCGGGACTGTCCTCTTTGTGGCATGGTCTCTTTTATGGTGTGTTAGCACATTCAGCTAGGGCCTCAACCAGAGCTCTCGGGGCTGGGAGTTACGCCCGGATCTTGGGGGATCTGGGCACCTTTTGCCGTGGGTTTGTTCTTCTCCTGGCCCCCAAGCTGCCTGCAGTGGTCCCCTGGGCTGAGCAGGGAGCACTGAGCCAGCCGGAGGGGAGGACGCACGGATTGACGCCAGGGTGGGACAAGCCCTTTCTGCCTTTGGGGCTGCAATGGGGACGTGCTTTCCTGGTTCTGTCTGTCCCGCTGCTGTGCCCCAGCAGGGCTAACGGGAGCGGTGGAAATCGGGATCTTTTCTGTTTTCTTTAGCAAATCCCCAGCTTAGCCAGTGCATAGGCTCCCGAGTGGCTGTGGTTTGATCCCTCATGTCCACACTGAATCCAAGCCACCCATAAAGACCACAAGCTCCGAGGCAGGCGGGGAGGACGAGGGGTGGCCGGGTGTGTGTGTGCAGTCCTGTGGCAGTGCCGCAGGGCAGGTGAAGCTCGCTGGAGCGGCGAGACCAGCCGCAGCTTGCTGTCCCCTCCGTGCCTCAGCAGCACGTGCCGGAGAGCGTGCCAGCATGGGTGACACTTGCCATTGCCACAGGTGAGCACGGCTTCAGGTCATGGATCTAGACTTGAGGGAGATAACGGGCTTGCATGGAAAACACGGCACAAAATACCCCTCCAGAGGTCCGCGTGTGCAGCCTGGTAAAACGAAGCCTGAGTCGGGATGCGACGGCTGTTTGCAGCATGCAGGGAGAGAAGGAAAGCTGTTCAAGACTGGCTGCAAATCGGCTAGAAACTGTAAGGCCATGGGAGCAGTGGGGACCTGGAGCAGTTTCCTAAGGGAAGAGCGGGACCAGGACGGCCAGCACACTGCTGGCACGTGAAGGGAAGCTTTGGGGTGTTGTCCCAGAGGGGGCAGGAGGGCTGGGCTGATCCAGTGGGTCCCCGCTGTTCTCTGCTCCTCGTGCGGGTTGGTTTGTCACACTGCCAGCCCATGGGGCCCTTTGCTTGTCTCCTGCGTTTAACAGGAGCAGTGTTTGTGACAATTGTGTGGTGGGTCCATCTCCTGTCGTTCCTTTAAAGGAGAAGAGGTAGTAAAAGCTGTTCTTCAGCTGGGAAGAACTGATCTGCATTTTTAGCTGGAAATATCATCTCTGTTGTCCATCCTTTTACTGGGAACCGACTCTTTTGAGTCCTAAGATCTTGCAGTGCAGACCCTGCACAGGACATTGGTGAGTCCATCAGATCTTGAACTTAAGCCTGGTAAACTTAGCCTAAATTATTTGTAAAGCTGTTCTTTTTTCCTCTAGGTGTTCAGCTGGTCTCGTAGTGTGGTTACTCCAGTAAGCCCTAGTGTGGATGCCACTTCTGCAGTCTCTGGGAACATTTCTTCCCATGTGAGAACAGCTGGTTTGGTCGAAGCTGCTCTCGTGACGCAGAAGGGCAGTGGTGGTTCAGCTGTAACGAACCCGTGTGGTTACCATGGGACAGTTGTGGTGTGCGGGCAGCGTGGCGTGCTCCGTGGGCGTGGGTGGCTGGAGACCCTGGGGCAAAGTGCAGCCTGCCGGGGACATCCTCCAGGCTCTGCGTGCCGGGGAGCCTCTGCCGCGAGCTGCCACCGGACCCTGTGGCAGTGCCGTGGGCTGGAGAAATCTCGTTTCTCTTTTGCAAGACAGAGGGAGCAAAGTAAGGTGGATTTGCTGAAAGCTAGCGGCTAAAACCAGAAATGACCAGCAGGAAGAGTCCTTTCTGTGTGCTTCTGGAGATCATGTTTAGATGCAGAACACTGCCCTGGTCTTGTTTAGCGTCTGGATCTTCCCAGCTCGCCTGCCCGTGCCCAGATCAGCCGGCTCAGCCCAGACTCCAGCGTGGGGTGGGTGCTGCCCGGGGAACCCCAGCCTCTGCAGGGTGCTGCCAGCTGGCTCCAAGAGCCCGGCTGTCTCTGCGCTGCCCTGGAAGTACGAGGGGCAGGATCTGGGTTGCTTTGCTTTGGCCACGTTGCTTTTAAGAGGCAATACTGCCGGATGGTCTGCGGCAGGGCGGTGAGTGATGTCCTGGGGTGGCTCCAAATGGGCACGGAGGGGGAGCCTGGTGCCCTTCAGGCTTCTTCCGTTGAGATAAGAGCAAGCCCAGGAGAAACAGCTTCTAAGAGGCTTAAAAGCAACAGGTTTTCTGTTCCTCCTGGGAAAAGAAAGTCATCACGTTGCTTTTTACAGATCTCTCTTAATAAGCAGAATATTGCATTAAGAGTGACTGAGTCTGCCAAGCACGAGCAGAATAGCTCTGCAGCCCTGCGGTTTCCTTCATTCCCCGTGCACGTGTGGCTCCGAGACGTGCTGGCCATCGCCCTCGTGGCTGCCTGTTCCTGCTGGTGGAGGTGGCAGGGTTAGCTGCTGCCTGGGGCTGGGGCTGGGGCTTCAGCTGAGGGTGTTTCTAGAGCGTCTGGTGGGATTGCCCCTCGGTCCCCTCATCTCCTGAGTTTTCTCGCCAGCTGCTGTGGTGATGGAGGGAGTAAAGCCAGGGAGTGTTGAAAGATGTTGTGGGAAGGCAGCATCTGAGCGGTAATGGGAGGAGATGTGCTACAGTAGAAGAGCTGTGGGCTCAGCTGGCCTTTGCGGGCAAGGAGAGCTCCCTGGTGGGCCAGCGTCCCCAGGTATGGCCTCAGGGATGCTCGGGTTGGGCTGGGCTCTTCCAAGAGCCCCACGGGCACTGGGACAGGAGGGTCCGAGGCTCCTGGGTGCGCAGGGTGGGTTGGTTGGCTGCTTTCAGAAGAGTAAGTCCTTTTCTTTACGTTCCCAGTGAAGCTAAAAAGAGCTCAGCCCAGTTTGTAGCTTTGTAGGTCACAGAAGGGGAAGGAGGGCTCTGCGGCGCGCGGCGTGTCGGGTGCTTTCCCCTTCCTGGAAACGCTCTGTGCAGCTCTGCCCTACCCGCTGCACGGGCTGGCTCTCCTTTCCTGGGCTCCTGAAGAAGAAATTGGAGAGAAGAGCAGGAGGAAGATGACCCCCAGCCACCCTTGCATTACACTTTGAAGCTGTGTGCCAGCAACATACAGCTTAAGACCTCTGGGAAGAAATATTAGTAACTACGGACGTCCTGGGGAGACCCTGTGCTGGTCCAGGCTGTGCTCATCGCAGGGGGTGCCAGCATGGCTGTTTGTGATCAGACACAGGTGACAGTGCTCCTCCACAGCCTGGTGACCTGATTAGATCTCCTGCCACCTTGCAGGAGGCTGCTCGGAGGCAGGGAGCGTGAGCTGGAAAAACAGGAGTGAGATAAAGCGAAGCCAAGCAGGTCGGGGAGGGATGGGTCCTCCTTCCGGCGCCTGCCTTGTCCCCGCAGCTGTGGCTGGAGGTGGCCGTGCCCCGCAGGCTCCTCGCCGGGCACGCCGGCAGTGTGGGCAGGGCTGGGGCAGCGCTCGCTGCCGGGCTGTGTGCCCGGGGAGGCTTCTCTGGGGGATTTTTGCAGCTTGGTTCTAACCTGGGTGTGTTTTCCCTGCTCAGTCCGGGACTGCTGGAGTGGGACCTGTGGGACTGGCTGAGAAGGCACCGTCCTTGCCGCAGGGCGACCTCCCTCAAGGAGAGCAGGAGCCCAAGGGAAAGGGGACAAGCAGGGTCACATTTGCCCCTGGCCCTTCTGGATGGGGGTTCAGGTAGCAGTGCTCAGACCCCGAGGGAGCTGCTCGCGCTGCTCCCAGGGCACTGTCCGCAATGTCAGGGTGTCCCGTGCCTGGTGGCAGCATTCCCGTGCACCGGGCAAACAGCCTCTCATCTGTATTTCCCAATCCAGTCACGTCCTACCAGATCTAACCGAGCCAGAGTAAACAGGGAAACTGGGTTTCTTGGCGCTGTTGCACTTCCTTGGTGTTCAGAGCGCGTCGGTGAGGCTTTTCCATGGGCTGAGGACACGCAGCCTTGTCCCTGCCATCGCGGGACACACGGTGAGGGGGGGGGTTCCTGCCCAGAGCTGCTCTCCCCATGCCTGCACCAGGGAGGGGGTTTGGTGCGGCGGCCAAGGCAGCACTGCAGCAGCAGCTCCCCTCCATCCCTGTAACTCTTGCCATCTCCTTTCACACAGGTTTGGTGGAGTGAGCTGGCTTCCAAGCGGCGCTGCTCAGAAGAATTCCTTTTCTCAGCCCTGTCAAGGCCTCTGAGCTCCTCTCCGCAAGGAAGAGGACAGGTAAATTTTACCCCAGGTAAAATGTTTCCAGCTAAAGAGACAGGGAAGCTGGTCTCCCCTTAGCTCACTTGATGGCGGTATTCAGAGCTGCTCTCTCTGGGCTTGCGCCCACCACCTCAGCGTTTGTGTGTCAGGCTCGGGGGGTGCTGCCATCCCTTGGGGTGCAGCGTTGTTGTCATTCTGTTGGTGATTTGGGGGCTGGGGGCAGCTCGTCCCCATCTTTCGTGCCGCACCGCTGCAGCCAAGGCGCTGGGCAGAGCAGCTTCCAGCCCCGTCCTGCCCCAGCGCGTGGGCAACGCGGCCGAGAGCCGAGGAGCAGCTCCTGCACCGTGTGCGGGTGTTCGCAGAGCCCTGCGGAGCCTGCAGGAAGCTGTCACACCCTGGATGTGCTGCCTGGCTTGAGCCTGCCCAGCGCCGGGGCCATGGCCATGTGCGGTGGTGGCACCAGCCCCGGCCCCTCCGTGACCTGCCACCTCCTGGCCCAGGCACTGCACAGCTCCGGGCGGGTGTGCAGCCAAAGGCGTCTCTTCTAAAGGCTGCTGTCCTTGCAGGGCCGCCCTGAGCCATGTCCAACGACCCGCCGCCACCCTACCCCGGAGGCCCCTCTGCGCCGCTGATAGAAGAGAAGCATGGCCCACCCCCCGCGGCAGGTATCGGGGGGATCCCGGCTGCTCTGGGTGTCGGCGGGACAGGGCCAAGTGGGCAAAAGCACAGTGAGCATGGTTTCCCCTGGAGCACCCTGGCCACGGCCTCTCCTCGTGGCTCAGGGGTGGGTGGTGTGATGCTTGAGTCTCATCTGTCACCATGTCACCCTCTGGGGACGCAGAAGGTCCCAGGAGCAGTGATAAGAGCAGAAAGCCCTCCCCGCTCAAAGCCTGGCTCTGCTCACTGCTGGGGTAACGTGGGGTGGATCTGGGCTCCTTGGGATCCAGAGGATGACGCTGGGGGGGCAGTGTGGGAGGTGTAGCTGTGATCACCCCCCCGCCACCATGTTACATCTCCCTTCCTGGGGGGGCCACCCCCCCCCCCCAGACCACTGAGCCAAGCCCCCCCTCTTACCTCAGCCGTGCTGCCTCCTGCCCTGGCGGCTCACTCTGTGTTTCCTTTCAGATGGCGTCCCCCCCATCGTGGGCCAGCCCCAGGGGGTTCCCATCCCCCCTCCCGAATTTGGGCCCCCCCCATATGAGCCCCCCTCGCAGCCGGGGTTTGTGCCCCCCCACATGCCCACAGATGGCTCTGGGCCCTACGTGCCGCCTGGTGAGTACCCCGAGGGGCTGTGGGAAGTGGGTGGGGGTGATGGGACAAGGACCCCCCCCAAGAAGTACATCTCCCTGTTCCCTGGGGAGAGGGCTGGGGGGACACAGTGAGGGTTGGGGTACCCATTTGGGGCTTGCAGTGAGCTCCTCGGGGTGGGGGGCACAGTGCCTGCAGCAGGGTTGGCCCCAAGTCCATACCCGAGGTGGGGGTGTGGCAGCAGGCCGGACCCCCCAGGGAGGATGTGGCCTCTCCTGCTGCACACAGCGATGTTCACTTGTGCACCTTTCTCCTTCCCAGCAGGTTATTACCCACCCCCAGGCCCTCACCCCCACATGGGCTACTACCCCGCCCCGGGCCACTACCCCTCTCCTGGCGGCCACACGGCGACAGTCCTCGTTCCGTCTGGGACTGCCACCACGGTGACGGTGCTGCAGGGAGAGATCTTCCAGGGTGCCCCCGTGCAGACGGTGTGTCCCCACTGCCAGCAAGCCATCACCACCAAGATCACCTACGAGATCGGGCTCATGAGCT
>VZTO01001203.1:0-52390 GCA_013400615.1 Syrrhaptes paradoxus | reverse complement strand
GAGCCCCCCTCGCAGCCGGGGTTTGTGCCCCCCCACATGCCCACAGATGGCTCTGGGCCCTACGTGCCGCCTGGTGAGTACCCCGAGGGGCTGTGGGAAGTGGGTGGGGGTGATGGGACAAGGGCCCCCCCCAAGAAGTACATCTCCCTGTTCCCTGGGGAGAGGGCTGGGGGGACACAGTGAGGGTTGGGGTACCCATTTGGGGCTTGCAGTGAGCTCCTCGGGGTGGGGGGCACAGTGCCTGCAGCAGGGTTGGCCCCAAGTCCATACCCGAGGTGGGGGTGTGGCAGCAGGCCGGACCCCCCCAGGGAGGATGTGGCCTCTCCTGCTGCATACAGTGATGTTCACTTGTGCACCTTTCTCCTTCCCAGCAGGTTATTACCCACCCCCAGGCCCTCACCCCCACATGGGCTACTACCCCGCCCCGGGCCACTACCCCTCTCCTGGCGGCCACACGGCGACAGTCCTCGTTCCGTCTGGGACTGCCACCACGGTGACGGTGCTGCAGGGAGAGATCTTCCAGGGTGCCCCCGTGCAGACGGTGTGTCCCCACTGCCAGCAAGCCATCACCACCAAGATCACCTACGAGATCGGGCTCATGAGCTTCCTCCTTGGCTTCTTGTGCTGCTTCGTGGGGTAGGTGCTGCCAGCAGAGCCCGGGAGGGGGGGGGGCCTCCCTGCCGCCAGCTGCCCCAAGGGGCGTGGGGATGGCTCTGCCCCTCTCCTGGTGGCCCAGGTGGCCTTGGCTGGGCTGTTGGGCACAGCAGAGGCCTTGGCAGTGAGGGGTTCCTGGGGTGACAATGTCTGGAGACCTGGGCTCCAGCCCAGGGAGGGGAAGGTGCTGACCCTGACGGTCTGGTGTGGAACTTGGCGTCAGAGGCTTCTGTGCAGGAGCCACGGGCCCTCCTCCCAGGCAGGGGCTGACAGCAGCAGGGGCTGCAGGAGGGGAGGGGGTGCTTCTCCAGCCCCCTGCCCCAGCAATGGAGGGAGGTCAGGGCTCAGCACCTGTGTGCACGTCCCCAGGCTGTCCCTTCCCTCGGTGAAGGGTGCAGTGGGTCACTAACGACGTCCTTACTGTTGTAGTGGCAACAGCAGCTCACCCCGTGAGGCAGGGGCCTNGGGCCTCCCTGCCGCCAGCTGCCCCAGGGGCGGGGGGATGGCTCTGCCCCTCTCCTGGTGGCCCAGGTGGCCTTGGCTGGGCTGTTGGGCACAGCAGAGGCCTTGGCAGTGAGGGGTTCCTGCGGTGACAGTGTCTGGACACCTGGGCTCCAGCCCAGGGAGGGGAAGGTGCTGACCCTGACGGTCTGGTGTGGAACTTGGTGTCAGAGGCTTTTGTGCAGGAGCCATGGGCCCTCCTCCCAGGCAGGGGCTGACAGCAGCAGGGGCTGCAGGAGGGGAGGGGGTGCTTCTCCAGCCCCCTGCCCCAGCAGTGGAGGGAGGTCAGGGCTCAGCACCTGCGTGCATGTCCCCAGGCTGTCCTTTCCCTCGGTGAAGGGTGCAGTGGGTCGCTAATGACGCGCTCACTGTTATAGCAGCAGCAGCAGCAGCTCACCCTGCGAGGCAGGGGCCGCTGTGCTGCCCTTTCCCACAGTGGGGGGTCATGGTTGGCTCCCAGGGCAAGTACTCGGCCCTCTTGCCCCTGCCCCAGAGCAGACACTCCTGTGCCCTTCCCCCCCCACCCTGCTCCCCTTCCCCGCAGGCTGCCGGGGGTGCCCTGCTCACCGCCCTCTGCCTCTCCCTGTGCTCCAGGTGTGATCTCTGCTGCTGCCTGATCCCCTGCCTGTTCGATGACTTCAAGGATGTGACACACACGTGTCCCAACTGCAAGGCCTATATCTACACCTACAAGCGCATGTGCTAACCACCACCGAGCCTGAGCCACGGGAACGACACCGGCCCCTCTCTCGCTGCCGTCCTAGTCTCTGCATCTGCAATACTCCTGCGCTTACCCTCTGGTGGTGTCTGTGCATATCCCCAGCTCCCTCCCGCTCAGAGCTGCGACCACCTTCCTCGCGCTTTGGTCCTCGCTGTGAACGGTTGGATTGGGGACACTGGGGTGGGTGTGCAGGGAGCTGCCCTGCAGCGTGCGGGGGTGGGGGGGGGGCAGGGCATCCCTCTGCACCCCCTTATGCTCCAGGCCCCTGTCACCTGGAACAACCCTGGGCAGAGCAGCAGCTGCTTGGAGGCACCCACACTGTCTGCACCGTGCAGGGCTGCAGGGTGGTTCTGCTCCAGGGGGAGCTGCTGCAGGCGGGGGGGCACCTCCCACCCCAGGGGCAAAGTGGGGGGGACGGAGCAGCCTGCAGCAAGGCAGCAACATCGCCCTTGTGGCACTTCAGGGAACAAGCACAGTGATGGCTTGGTGGTGAGGTGACAGGGCAGGTTTTGGCGTGACCCTCTCCAGCCAGGTCAGGGCAAAGCCCCTTCCCCAGGACGGGCAGGCAGAGTTGCCTTGAGGCATGGGGGGTGGGTGGGGGGCACAGCAGGAGCACTGCACCTTTGCTCAGCACCTCTGTCCTGCCAGAGCAGCCACCCGTGCCTGGTGGCCATGGCTCTCCAGCTGCATGAACCTCCTCCCTCCCCCTGCTGCGGCTGTCTCGGGGAAGGAAAGGCCCTGGCAGTTCCTCACCCCCCCGCACTGTGTTAGCGAAAAACTGCATCCAGCATGTGGCTGCCTGCCCCAGCGCTGTACAGTAGGGGAGTCTGTCACCAGGCCACAGCTGGCCCCCAGCTCTGCACCTACCCCCTGCAGAGCCCCGTCCTGAGCCCAGCAAGGTCTGTGCCTGCACCCATCCTGCCCCCCAGGGTCCTCCTTGCATGTGGGTGGAGGGGTTTATTTTTAGCTCACTTGGGGTAGAGCAGAAGGAAGGGGAAGCAGGCAGGGGTGGACCAGCACAGGAGGAGGGGGGAGCCCTTCTGAGCCTCTCTGGGGCTGCCCCTCCTGCTCCTGCCCCCAGCCCCTGAGCCAGGGCAGCTGGAGGGTGCAGCCCCCCACCCGCAGCAGGGGGCTCTCAGGCCCCAGCGCTGCCATGAGCCGGGCCTGCGCCGGGAGCTGCAGGTTGCTCAGCGCTGGAACCGGGGCACTAGTCAGTAACTTTGTGTAAATAAATAACAGACCCTGGACTCTGCGTACATCTTTTTTTCTTTTCCCCCTCTCCAAAAGCACAGTCGATCCACTCCCAGAGAAGGTGGGGGGGGGACAGGAGCTTTCCCTGCCCTCAGCTGCTCTGGCTCTGCCACTCCCTCTCCCTGGGGCCAAGCTCTCCTCTGAAGGGGAAAACCCCCCCAGCGACCCTGGGCTGGAGGAAGGCAGGGGCCCAGCACGGCCCCAGGAACCAGAGGAAGGGGCGGCTGCGTGAGCCAGAGCCCCCAGGAAGCACTGCGGGGTCCCTGCAGTGTAGGTCCCCTCCCCACAGGAGCCATGGAAGCCCAAGGGGAGGCAGCAGGGACAGAGTTGGGGGGGGTGGGGGAAGCAGGGTCTTGGGGAGTGAGTCAGAGACAAGTACAAGAGCGGGGGCATCTGTACCCACTCCACTTCTCCCCCCTAACCTCCTCCCCAGCCTTTCATGCCCCCCACCCACCCTCACCTGCGGGCACCCTTCACTCATTTGCCCAGGGATGTGCTTGTGGTTCTCCCCCTCTACAGCACTGCAAATTTTTATTCTGGTCAAGGCTTCAGGAAAAAAACAAAACCAAAACACAACACAACCCACACCCCCAATGTTGCACAATACACATTCGTCACCTTAATCCCCCCGTCCTGTCCCCACCCTCAGGGGGCTTCCTCCAACACCAGGTAGACTTGGTCCCCAGGACACTGGAACACGCAGGATGCTCCTTTGTGCTCACGGCCCCACGGCACGACTGACACCTCAGGTTCTCAGGATAGGACCAGAGCACAGCGCTCGTCCCTGGGAAGGCTCAATGACACATTGGCGGGTTGCAGCCCAGGGAACTCCTGCAGCAACTGCCCCCAGGAAGGAGATGAAAAGCCCAGCCTTGGCCAGTACAGGACAGCTCTAGGCTTAAAAGCCGCCCCAGCCTGGGCAGGAATCCTCACACCCTCGCACCGCACCCGACCTGTAAAGGTCAGCTACAGCCGTTACCTGACAGTGCTTGTGTTACTGGTGTGCACAGAGTCTCTGTCAGTCCCGCAGGATGCCTGTTTATTTCCTTGCTTCACCCTGCAGTCAACTCACCGCCAACAGCGAGGGAACAGTTTGAAAAAGGACAGGGCGCGCCTCTCCCCTTGCCAGCACCGGGAGCCACGCGCCGCTCCTCCCATCACATCATGTACCACGCCGCGGCTCCCGCTGCCGCCGCCACGCAGACCGCCAGGATCAGCTGCACCAGGGGCTGCTGTACCAGGGCCATGGCCCCATGGTAGGGACAGCCGGGTCCTGCCGTGCCTGCTGGGACACAGAAAGTGGCATTAGTGCTGCTGGCTTGTGTCACGTGCGTGTGACAGCTCTGTCGTTGCCCACGACCCACCTAGTTTGTCTGCGTAGTAGGGGCACTTGCGCAGGTCTCCTTTTCCATCGTGGACTGGGAAGCCTCCATCCTCGGCTGCTTCTGTCAGCGACCTGCCGATCTGGTCCAGTTCATCAAACACCTGGCGGCAGTCACAGCACGTACGTGACGCTGGCAGAGCCAGGCAGCTTTCACCCCACCCTGGAATGAGCTGGAGACCCAGCAAGAGCTGCTCCTTCCTCCCTCCCCCAAAGACAGCTTGTGCTGCTCATCCCCGAGCCCTGGCAGGCAGACCCGGGGTGACACCCGGCACATCCCACGGCTCTGAACAGATGTGGCAGGACCCTCCTGCTCACCTGCCAGCCTGCTGCGGGTGGGAGTAGGGGGCAGTGCACCCTCCCCTCCCTGCTGCAGCCCCTCCCTGGGGATCGCTGCCCCTGTGCGGGCAGGGGGCAGGCAGCCCCTCCAGCTCCGCTGCCAGCAGTTTCCATAAGGATCCTGCGAAAGGAGCCAGCTGCAGCCCACTGCCTGTCTGTCCAGACACAACGAGCCACTACCAGCACAGATTAAAGCTTCCCCACAGTAGCTAAGATTACACTCATCCCCCTGGGGCAGGGGGCAGCTCCATCAGGTTTTACGAAAGGCAAACACTCTGGGAAGGAACAGGAGGCTACAGACATTTTTGGGCGTTGGGCAGCACATCAGCCGTGAGACAGGAGATGAGCTGTAACCAGCGTGGTGCAATATGCTCAAACTGTCCGAGACTGTCTCGGAGTGAGGGCTCTGCTCTCCCTGTGGCTTCAGAGCCACACAGCCCACAGGAATCCCGTACTGAAGTCACCTCAGTTTTGCCCTCAAAGGCTGCGCTGTGGTGCTGGAGCACCCAACACCAGCAGCTAGAGGTAGAACCATTCAAACCAGGGGCTCTGGTGGGCTCAGACCCAAACCACTGTGCCTGGATGAGCAGTCTGACTGAATTAACCTCCGCCTAAGAGTTGGTCCAGACCTGAAAGCAGCAGCACGTACACACCGAGGGGCTCAGGGGGGTTAGTACCTGCATGTTGAACCTGAAGGCTTGGTTGGCCTCTTCCACGATCCTTTCCTTGGTGTTCTTGTCCAAGTCTAGAGCGTTCATCCTCGCTCTGTAGAGCTGCTTGAACTGCTGCGCGTTGGAAATGTTGTCAAACGTGTAGAATTGGATCCCTTCCTCAGTACTGGGCAACTTCAGGGCCCTCTGGGCTACCTTCTTCAGCACTTGGCCACCTGAGAGGTCTCCCATGTAGCGTGTGTAAGCGTGAGCCACCAGCAGCTCTGGCTCGTGCTGTCCCACGTGATGGATTCTGTCCACATAGCGCTGAGTTGCCTCTGAACACTGGATCTTCTCTTTCCACTCCTCTCCATAGAAATATTGCAGGTCTTTAACTAATGCTTCCCTCCGGTGAAGCTCTAGGGGGAAATACAGAGGGGCAAAGACGGGGCTGTCCTTGTTGCGGTCCATCTCCTCTTCCAGAGCAGAGTACGTGAAGTAAAGCGCCACGGTGGCCAGCTACGGACAAAGCACAGCTGCTGTGAGAAGCCATTCGCTAGATCGGCACATCACACCGTGGGACTGCTCCTCACCCGCCCGGAGCTGGGGTAAACAAGGAGGAAAGCCCCAGGATGGACACAGAACCAGCCTGGAGAGCCCACACCAGGCACATATCACTCAAAGGATCAGCAGCTCTTCTCCACCCATGATCATAACAACATTCCCTACAGAGCACGAGCTAAGAACCCATCTGATGTTGCCAGCTGCGTGCTCTGGGTCTCCTGTCACCTTGAAAACAAGGCGCAGGGACTAACTTCATCCAAAAGGTCCAACTGGCACCAACAGCCTTGTGCTATAGGAGACTACTGTCTATGCCAAGATCCTCAGGATCAGACCCAAAACAGCGCAGGAGGCAACCTGACCTGAAGTCTGTGGCAAACAGCCCAGTCTCCAGAGGATGGAATAAGTGCTGTAATCCCACCAGGATTTCAGTCCTGAACAGCTTACGCCACCAGTATCTGTGCCACAGCCACACCTGCCATGTGTGGCCAGTAGCCCAGCCCTCGTACCCAAGCAGCTTTGTGCAGGGCCAGCACGCTCCCCACCCCCTGGGTCCCAGCTGAGGGACACACCAGGCAGGAGGCACCGACCAGGGTCCTCCCGTAGTTGTGACTATTCAGTCATGCCACCTACAAACTGGATTTGTCCCCATCCCCTCCCCTCCAGGTCCACATCCGTCGCTGGGTGCGGCACAGCTGCTCTGGCCAGGGAGCAGCGCAGTGCTCACCTTGAAGAGCTCCTTTTTGATCCGTCCTTTCAGGAAGTCTTTGACAAACTGTGTGTTCTCCGCACGGTCGTGAGATTCCTTCGTCCCCTCCTTCAGCAGCTCTGACAGGTCGCTGGGGCTGCAGGCAAACAGGGAGAGCTCCTTTCACCCCACTGCCACCGCAGTAACGAGTTTGTCCCTGTGCTTGGAGGGACCCCCCCCATCCCAGACCCAGTTTGGAGAAGGCACAAGGGGGGACCCCTCAGGCTGGAACTGGCCCCCCCAGGAGGAAGCAGCAGGGTGGCAGCAGCCTGAGGCTCCTTCCGCAGACGCGGGTGTCCACGTGCCAACGGGACTTGCCATGCTGGGAGGACTGGGGCTCACACCCAGGATGCTGAAGCAACTGCCAAGGATCCACTGATCCCCGCACCATTACATCTGCTTCCCATCCACAGGAGCCCCAGCAGTGTTACGAAAGGAGGCTTTGGGCACATGAGGAGCAACGAGCAGGGCAGGCTGAAGGGCCCAGGAGCCTGGGGGAACCCTCCTGGGTCGCGCTGGAGAAGGAGAAAGGCTCAGGTAAGAGCAGATACATACACAGGCAGGACCCTCACTTTTCTGACCTGGGTATCAACTGCTGGAGAAGAGATGAGAGCCCAATGACAAAACAGGGCAAGAACACCCTTAAAAAGTCCGTTTATCCTGAATTACACTGGTTTTACAGGTTTTTACAAGATGTCTTTCTAAAAGAAGAAAAAACCATCACCACCCTCTGATTTCAGGTTACAGCCACTGCGCCTCCCTGGAGCTCGGTACAGTTATAACACCTCCCGCTCACTCAGAACGATGCCGAAGTGCACCTCCCCGTTTTATGATCAGTTTGCTACAGAGAGCATGTTTGTGTTCGGCTGTAAGAGCCAGACTTTGAGCACTCCAGATCCACAGAGTGCCTGAACGCTGCAGCCAGTGGGCGAGGCAAGGCCTGGGTGTGCCGGGAGAGCCAGGCAGCACCCACCTCCCGTGAAACCGAGCCTGTCATGGCAAAGAGAAGTCAAGCAGCCTACTGGGGTATTCTGGGAAGCACCCTGCTCACCCTTCCCGTTTTCCAAGCCTGAAGCCTGGGCTTTTAGAATATGTGTGTAAATTTGTTTATTAAACTAACCTCCAAGAAAACATTCTTTCCTAGACCAGTGGGTACTCAGCAAAGGCAAGAGAGGTGGCTCACTGGAGCAGAGTTCACTTCTAGAGTCATCTTTCAAAACAAGAAGCTGCTATCACATGAGACTGCCCAGCAAGCCCTGGAAAACTGGCTCACCTTGGCCACGAAGGAACAAACACAACTGCAAATGGTCAAAGCATTTCTGAAATGCGAGTTTGACAGCAGAGACTAAAAAAATAGCTGCTTGTTGTCAGCCTTAGCCAGATCCCTCCTTCCCCTCCCTTCCACCCTTCCAGTACAGGTTGATTAAACAGATTTTACTGCACATATACTTGATTAATTCCCTACTGGAGTCCCTCACTCCTTTTCAGATGAGGGGAAGGATCACCCCTTTACCTGGAAGGTCTCCTGCCTTGCCTAGGACCGTGTCTGTGCCATGCTGTGAGACACGACTCACCTGACATTGTCATCTTCTGTTTCCTCATAGCGCAAGACTTCCCCGTCTCCTGCCTCTGAGCCCTCCATCGCTGATGGCATTGCTGGTCGTGCTGGAGATGAGACAATCTGAAAGGCAAAATTAGAGAGGGGTTTTAGAGGGCAGCTGCCTTGGCAAAGGGATGCTATGAAGTGCTGAACAGCCCAGCAAGGAGCCTCAGAGCTGCCCACCAGGCAGGGAGGTTAGAGCAGCCACTGGCCATTTCTGCTGCACAGCAGGCAAGAGAGTGTATGAAGAGGGGCTCCCAAAGCAGGGGCAGATTTCCCTGCTCTGCCTTCCCTGGGTGTACTCCATGAAGAGTCAAAGCAGGTGCTACCTGAACAGCGATCTGCAGACAGTTCCTACTGCCACTTGCACACTCCTCTCCCACCTAGCAGGGTTACTGCAAACCTCAGAAGCCACTAGAATCTCCCTCCCCTTTTGGAAAAGGAAAAAAGTCTCTTCGGACACAGCAGGATGCACAAGATGTTCCCAGAAGCAGGAGCAAGACACCTGGCGTACGCCAGTCAAACCCCCCGTTAAGCCAGAAATCCAGGCAGCTCACTTATAAAATGGATTTGTAACCCTCTTTGTGCAGAGCAGCACCGCCACCGCACCATCGCACGTGCCAGGCAAGCAAGGAACTGAGCAGCTTGCTGGCTCTTGGGAAAGCACTCACTCCAAGGCACCCATCCTCTGTGATCTCCCCTCCAGTGCCCTCGGTGGGCTCCATCCACAGGCTGGCTGCTCAGCCCACGGCTGGGGAACAGCAGACAAGCAGCTGTGAGCTCGTCAAGCTCGTTAGCACAGAGCCAGAACCAGCCCATGAGCTCTGCTGGCTCCCAGCTCCCCCGAAGCACACCAGTTATAAATTAACTGTCCTTCAGCTCATCACCCCCGAGCTCCTAAGCCCTGTTTTACAGCTGCTCTCGCTGCCCTCCATGCTCTGGCACAAGAGCCAGGTCCGAGCCCCCGTCCCCGGGTGCAGCACAGTGAGGCTCAGGCACAGCGCTCAGTTCGGGGGACACGCACCAGGGTGAAGGTTCACCCTGCGACCACACAGGGCCTTCCCCAGGGGAGCACAGACCAAAACACACCTCTTCGTGAGGTGAGCCAGCCCAGAGCGGCAGCAGAAGCCATCAGGGTGACAGCCCTACGTCCCCATCGCCTTCCCTGTGGGACAGCACGCGGCACAGCCTCCCCATCCCTCGGGTGGAGAAGTTTGGGGCAGGAGGATGCAGCTGNACGCGGCACAGCCTCCCCATCCCTGGGATGCAGCTAGGGCAGAAAGGGACACCAGCACCGGGGCTCTGAGCTGTCCAGGTAAACCAGGTTCAGGTGCTGTACCGTCTGTTTGATCGCTCAACGAGAACCTTCACCGGGTCAGCAAACGGGACCTACCCCCACTCATCCCTGGCGGGGTTCAAGGCCAGGCTGGATGGGGCTTTGGGCAGCCTGGGCTAGTGGGAGGTGTCCCTGTCCGTGGCTCAGCCAGGAGCCTGGCATGGGGGGGACCAGCCTGCTCGCCTCCCAGTACAGCCACACAAGTTCTCATGACACCCTGGCTTTGTGCTCTGCTCGCTCCAGGCCAGGCACCGCTCGAGAAACACAGATTCCAAAATTAAACTAGATAAACTGGTTCCAACTTATCTTATACTTTCAGAGAGCCAGAGTCCTGGAGGAAGGGCGTGCTGCCTCTGCACGCTGCCAGGCCTGCAACAGCCACCGGTACAGCGCAGCAGGCAGGAGGAGAGCTACAAACAGCGCTCTTCATCCCCTGGAAGAGGCCTGAAGGGACCATCCCGCCCAAAGGAACACACCAGGTCAAGGCTCAGAAACTAGCAATTAACAGCAGTAACGGCCAGAGGCTCCCCGGCTGTTCACTGTCTGCTGTTGGAAGAAGGGGTTTGCATACAAAAAGTCATTTCAGGACTTGGGTGCACTCTCAGACTTGTATCTCCCACGGCTTTTTTTGTAAAGGCTCCACCTGACACGCTCATCTCTACAGCAATATGCAGAGCAGTGATGACAGCAGACTCTTTAGCCCGAGGTGAGGACATTACGCATACAGGAAAACACTGAAGCTTAGATTTTTCCTGATACTGTGTCTAGTACAGACACCTCCCTGTTGGGCCATGAATTCAAGAGACAAGTCAGCACAAATCAAAACCCTGTCCTTTTCGGTGTTAGGATACTGCACCAGAACTCGGAGGAGGGGAAGTCAAAACCATCATAACTCTGTGCCACAGACTGTTGCTTTTATTCAAGGAACTGGCAACTGAAAGCCCACAACATGGTCACTGGTCAAACCCCTGGTGTCCCAGGGCACTCTGCTCCCCTGACAGAGGCAGTGTCCTACACACCCAGGGGAGGTTCGAGCAGCTGCTCACCTCCACTGCAGAGGCTGGAACATCCTTTCATTTGCTGTGAGGAGCTCTGCTCATCCAGCCCCTGGCTGATGTCCAGGGTAAACACATACCTCTCCTGTGCCCTGACAGCAGCCTGTCTGGGAGAAACCCAGCAGCTACCAGAGCCGGGACAGCAGGGCTGGAGAGCAGAGAGATCTGGTGCAGAACACCTCAGCGCTCCAAACATTTTTTCTCCAGTAACAGTGTTCAAACCCCCTGGGAAAACATCCCTATCTCATCTAGCCAGCAATTAGTTTTCCCCGACATGCATTTCCACAGCAAGCTTCCCGCTCCAGGGGCACAGCCATTCTCCTCAGCCACTAGATCCCAACAATCCCGTGCTGTTTGAAGGAAGCAGGCACTGCTGCTGCAGGGAAGCAGGACTGGAAGTCCTGGCTTTGCCTGGGCACCCTCAGGGGAAGGTCAAGAATTCACAAACACCCAGACAGTACAAAGTTCATGTTTGCTGTACAACTAGCATGTGAGGTATTTCCCCACACGCAGAGCTTACATCCCTGCTTCGACAAGCAGCAGAGCATGGCTGGACCCACCCGAGCATCACTGCAGCACAGACCCCAGAACTCCAGGCCTGGCAGCTTGGAGAGTCATCACAGAGGTAACCTGGCAAGAACATCAGCAGAGCTTCTCATCTCCTCCTCCTGCTTGGGCGGTATTTAGCACTGGCTGCTGCTGGAAATCGAGCCTCACAGGATAAGTTACTACATTATCGGATCCCAGGTAGGTTTAAGACTCCACCTGGACACAGCCTAAATGGAGGCAATAATTCGGGTTTGAGACACTTCCAGCAGTGCCCATGCAAACGCTACTTCTGTCCCCCAGCGCTCAGTCCAGCACCTCAACAAACTGACCAAGGAGTGACGCTCCCCGTGGGCTCACAGATCACATCCAGCTCCACGCTTCGGTAAGCGGCGCTTCTGTCGGGCAGCGGGTCAGGAATCTATTTCCTCACGCCAGCCAGAACAGCGCAGGGGGCACGTCAGCCAGGGGAGGTCTGGGGGAGGAAGAGCTCAGCGACAGACACCCAGGAACGCACCGTGCTGCAGGGCAGCCAGCGCTCACCCCGCTTCCTCCAGCGGCCGCCGACATCCCGGGGACACCCCGCGCAGGGCCGGTGACAGGCACACACGCCTGATGTACGCAACGGGTACAAGCGCTCGGCTCGTGAGGCTCCAACAAGACATTTGTTTCGCCCAACAACGGAAAAACAGGGACAGCAAAAGGCCTCCGAGGCCTTCATCCCCCGAGTTCTCCCCTGAGCTCGGCGGGGTCGGGAACAGCCCGGTGCCGCTCCCCAGGGGCCTGCCGCAGCCTCTGGCCCCAGGGGCTCTGAGCCGCTCCCCGGGCGCTGCGCAGGGACGAGCCCACTGCCCCGGCTGCCGGGCAGCCGCTCGCCCGCGGGAGCAGAAGGGAGAGATGACGGAGGCCCGGCTGCCGCTGGCTCGGCCCAGCACCGGGGTCGCGGCACCCACCTCGCAGACGGGCGCTGCGGGCCCCAGCGGGGCACCGGTACCGCGGCGAGGCGCACAGCCCGGCCGGCAGGGCCGCGACAGAGCCAGGGGCCGGGCGTCGGTCCCAGGCCCCAACCCGACCGCCCCAGGCCCCGGAGGCAGGGACACACGGGCCCGGCCCGTTTTCCCGGCCGAGCGTCCCCCCACCGCACGGTACCGGGCCCAGCCGCCCCGGGAGCGCGGAGAGCCCCAGGCAGTCAGAGCAGAGCCCCGCAGGGAAAGTCCCGCGCGCCCCAGCCCGATGCCGGCCCGGAGCAGCCGTTTCCCGCAGCCCCCGTTCCCCGCGGCCCAGCCCCTCGCCGCCGCCATGGAGACGCGCCGCCCGCACTCACCCTCTGCCACCGCCCACCCGCTGCCCCTCGGCGGGAGACAAAGGCCCGGCCCGGCCGCCCTGGATTTATTGACGAGGGGACGACGGCGCAGCCAATCAGAAGCCACCGAGCGCACGCGGCGACGCCGCCGATTGGTGGAGGCGGCAGCAACGTCACACAGAGCTCCAGCTCCCTCCCCACCGGGCTTCGCCGTCAGCCAACGGTGACCTCCAGCGCAGCGCGAGGCCCCGCCCCCGGCGCGAGGCCGCGCAGGCGCAGCCCGTGACGCGGGGACGCGGCCGCTGTGGGGAAGCAGAGGCGGCGGGCGGTGGGTGCGGATGGCGGCGGGTTTATTGGCGGCGGGTTTATTGGCGGTTTCACACAGAATCGAGCCTCGGCAGCGCAGAGTTCGGCTCCCGCGGGGGAAGGGGCCGCCCCGCCGGCGGGAACAGCCGGTGAGCGCAGCCCAGCGCCCGGTACGGCCGTGGTGGGGATGGCGGCGGGGCTGAGGCTGCTGCAGGCCCAGCCCCTGGGCTGAGGATGGTGACGGAGCCTCTGAACGGGCAGGGGCAGGGGCAGGAAGGGAAGGCAAGAGGCTGCGTTTGGCTAGTCAGTGTTGCAGGCTCTACGATGGTCCATTTGGTTCCCTCCGTAAATTGTCCCGAATTAGACAAGGCCAGGCACTGCCTTCCTCTGAAACACACCGAGTACCGCCCAGCCTTTGCAAACCACTTCCTCTCCAGCTATCCCTCCAAACACCGCCTCTCCCCCTGCTGTCTCCCACGCTCTTAAACCTCCAACTCTTCTCCTTGCATTGCCTCTCTCCTTCTCCCATCTCTTTCAGGACTCATTTTCACAAAAATAAATTGCTTTCACCCTCTGCAAGCCAGGTGGTCAGTAGAGCGAAGGGAGAGAGATGTGGGGCTTTGCACCCCAGGGATGCTCCCAGGGCATTGGACCTGACTGCTCCCCACACTCACCCCTCCTAGGGCTGCCCACCCCTGTGGATCTGCTGGTGCCGGAGGAGCGCAGAGCTCACGGTGAAGCCCTTCCCGCAGACGGCACAGGCGTAGGGACGCTCCCCGGTGTGGATGCGCCGGTGCTGGATGAGGTGGGCGCTCTGCCGAAAGCTGTCCCCGCAGTCAGCGCAGGCGTAGGGCCTCTCCCCTGTGTGGACCCGGTGGTGCCGGAGCAGGGCCGATCTCCACAGGAAGCTCTTCCCGCACTCAGTGCACTCAAAGGGGCGCTCCCCGGTGTGGAAGCGGCGGTGCTGGATGAGGTGGGAGCTCACGGTGAAGCTCTTTCCGCACTCGGTGCATCCATAAGGGCGCTCACCCATGTGGAACCGCCGGTGCTGGATGAGGGCTGAACTCACAGTGAAGCTCTTCCCACACTCGGAGCACTCATAGGGCCTCTCCCCTGTGTGGATTCTCTGGTGCTGGATGAGGGCTGAACTCACGGTGAAGCTCTTTCCGCACTCGGAGCACCCATAAGGCCGCTCACCCATGTGGAACCGCCGGTGCTGGATGAGGTGGGAGCTCACGGCGAAGCTCTTTCCGCACTCGGAGCACCCATAAGGCCGCTCACCCATGTGGAACCGCCGGTGCTGGATGAGGTGGGAGCTCACGGTGAAGCTCTTCCCGCACTCGGCACACTTGTAGGGCTTCTCCCCAGTGTGGGTTACCTGGTGCCGGATCAGCTTTGAGCTCATGCTGAAGCTCTTTCCGCACTCGGAGCACTCGTAGGGCCTCTCCCCTGTGTGGATTCTCTGGTGCTGGACGAGATGCGACCGCTGACGGAAACTCTCCCCACATTCGGCGCAGGTGAAGGGTTTCTCTCCAGTGTGGATTCTCCGATGCTGGACGAGGTTGGAGCTCACCCGGAAGCTCTTCCCACAGTCCCCACATATCATCAGTCTCCCCACGGAAGGATTTCTCTGATGGATAATTTCTGGCAGCCTCCTGAAGTTTTTTCCACGCAGCGTCACTCGGCTTTGCCTCTTGCCCAGAGGTCTCTGAACCCTTTCTGACCTGCATGGGAGGCCTGGGTCCTGTGCAGGACTCTGGGAACTCTTCTCCTTGGAGAGTCCCAAGAGTAAACCCTCGGGCTCCACTGGCCCGGGGATGCCTTGCTGGGCGTTCTCCTCTTTCTTGCTCGCAATCCCATCTTCAGCTGCAATGAGAATCCAGAGAGAAGTCACAGGCAGGACAGGAAACTTTGGATAGAGGAAATCAAAAGGAGCCAATTCTTAAAAGTCAGCAGATTGACTTTAAATATAAAATGTTCTGATATTTTCCTCTAAACTACATGGTGGGTTTTTCAGTGTTCACAGGAACAAACCCTGGAAATAGCCCCGCATGCTTTCCCAGAACCTGATCTACTGAGATGAGTGGCGTAGTACAGGTAAAAGTTGAGGGTTCGAATGGGTACGATGGTGCTCACCAGCATATTCTATCTGGAAATGTTATTAGCAGCTGAACTGGGAGTCAGGGGAGAGCCACAAAGAACTGCCTTGTTCAGCAGAACGTTACTTGGGTTGCAACAGATGCGACCTCCCTGCTCTGGTGCTGCTGGTGTTGCAGAGAGGAGCTGCACAAAGGAGACACTGGCCCTAAGGCACGAGACACGGCGACCGCCTGGAGCCTGGCTTGTGCCACTCTTGGAGCAGCAGAAAGGTAATCCTATGCTTCCATCGGCGCAGAACAAATCCACTGCGAAAGGCAGTTGGTGAACTGCAGATCCTCCGTGGCTGATTCCAGATAACGCACTGCGGAAATCCGATAAACGTAGAAGACGAAGGCAGTGCAAGTGAGTGGAAGTAACGTGAACCGAACAGTTACGAATGGCTCCTGGGGCACGGGCAATGAACAAATCCCTGCCCCGTTGGTCACAAAGCCTTGCAGAAGCATAACCGGTATGAATCTACGCTGTGCGGACTCAAGCTCAGCTGAAAGCCTGTCCAAGACAAGGGGCTTGCACAGGTTTCTGGGATATTTACACCAGCCCCCTGCTCTAACGGGGCTTGATCCCAGCAGGTTCCAATGCACGTACCCCCACAACACTGTGCCTTTTGCTGTCAGCGAGGAAATGTAGCTCTTTGCAGGCTTACTGATGGCTTATGCGCTAAATGGGGAAGCAGGGACCTGTGTGGCACTGGGGAAGGGTAAGTGGGTGTCAGAGGGATGCAGAAATGGCAACGTGCACCTATGAAGAGAGGCATCACATCTAGGCTTAAGACAGGTCTATCAGGGAAAGATTTCCAGATGATCTCTGCATACAGACTTCCTGGGGTGAAGAATGACTTACTGTTGACTATAAATAGACCCAAAATATGGAACAGGCCGAGGACTAAAGCCGCAAACACGCAGACCTCCAGATTTGCCTACTCAAGGTTCAACGGCTGCCTCGTGGTTCTCTGAAAACTCTTGTGAAAGAAACCAGTAACACATCAGTCGCGTGGGACTGATGTACAAACCACAGGCATTTCCGGTGGTCTGGCAGCGCTGCGATAAGGGAGCGCGTGCCTTGGAAGAGGAGAGTCACTACTGAACCGTATGTATGTGATAAAGGAAGGAGAGTGGAGAATTTCAACCCAGACTGATACATGTATGTGTCTATCCTCCTCTTTCTAGTCAGTGTAAGAAAACATCAGAATATGATTTCACTCCTGAGATACCTTTTGTGGCACTTTGGGTGGTAGTGATGCCACTTCTTCCCTCCTATAGTTTTCATTAAAATCATCCCTGGAGAGGAGCAGAAGCTGGAACTTTGCTATTCACCATGAAGATGTTTCCATTTCTCTGCAGCTACTCCATCCAGGCCTGGAGGAAAAGAGGAAGGTGATATCCAAAGACAGGATAAGAAGAGGACATTTCTGGCAGGCCAGCGTGAAGCTCTTGGCCTGTATGTCAGACTGACTGAGGAGACGATGGAGCCAGTGAAGTTGTTCTGCTGCTGTTGTGCCCAAAGAGACATCCTTCACCTATACCAGCTTTGGTGCTTACACAGAATTTTGGTTCTTTACACAGAACTTGAAAAGGCCTTTGAAGTACACGAGAATCAGGTCTTCATGGTGCTCTGTACTTTTTGGGGAAGGTCAGGAGTTTCAAGCTTCCTATTACAATGATTACAGCCATGGCGCTAGCTCTCAACTTCTAGCTACAAGGCAAGCTCCAGGTACGCAGAGTAAGCACATACACTGGGAGCAAACCTCGATGTCGCCTTAAAAGTACCCTCGGATCTCCCTCTCTCCAGAGAAGCCACCAGCAGTTTTTGCTGACGCTCTGGCCTGTCTCAGCAGCAGGAGGACACAGCAATCGTCTCCAGCACTGAATTCCAGAGTTCACAGAGGATAAACCTGCGAGAACTATTAAAAACAACACACCACCATCATGAGTAAGCCTCAGGCTGCTGGACGACGGCAGACTGTGCTGGGGAGGTGCCACTGGATGCTTCTCTTATCCCTCCTGCCCAGTCCCCAAGTCCCTGTGACAGGGCTCGGAGCTACGCAGACCTTCCCTCTAACCCAGCAGGGCTGTCCACAGCACCTCACAACGCTGCTGGACCCCAGACTGAGGCACCCCGCTGTCTGGGGACTGGAAGGTGGCTGATGTGATGCCAGAGAAAGGGCTCGAGGGGAGCTCTGGAGCCCAACATTACAAGTAACGAACAGAAATCAGAGCAAGGGAATTAATGGAGAGACGGCCAAAGAGGGCAGACTGGGGAGGAGCTGGTGTGGCCTCTGGAAAAAGATGTCTCACTTCACAAACCACTTGGAGTTCTTCAGGGATGTCACCAATGTTAGAGAAAGGGAGATCTGGAGTCCAAAGGCATTCTCAAAAGACATTTGTCCTTCACCAGAACTGATAAAGGAACCAAGCTGCCATGGGGTGGATGACCTTCATTAAGGTGGCAAGGGAGGGAAGGGGGAGGTGGAAACACCTGCTGATGGTTCCCCGTTATTCAGGGTTAAAGACACAAAGGCTGACTATAAAGGTACACTGTGGCAGAGCCTTGTGACCAACCAGGTGACAGGGGAATGATGGGACATTCACTGCAGGCCAACACAAAGAGCTGCAGAGGGGAACAGCCTCTGTGACGTGCCTAGGATGTTCTGGGTATCACTCAGGAGTAGCACATTCGAGTTAGAGCAGACGGATGAAAACTGCAGCTCCTAAGCAGACAAAACACCTGGTCAAATGTTGGTGATTGTTGGGAAAAAAGAAGAGAAAAAAAGAGAATGTAATTCTGCTTTGTTGCCCAAACCCCACATCCTGGCTGTGTGCGACAGGGGGATTGAACCCCGTTTCAGAGGAACCCCAAACAGAGCAGAGGAAGATACAGAGGCACGACATGACCGACCAAAGGCACAGAACAGCTTCTGTACAGCTGCCCGTTCTGCTGGGAAGAGGTACAGCTGAGAGGAGAGCCCACCGTGTGGCCTGGGGGTGGGCGGGGACCCACAGCACCTGCTCTGAACTCAGAACTACCGACGCCGAGGGAACTGCTACAGGGCAGCGTCCGAGGAGGCAGCGACTCGCAGAGCAGGTCAGCAAGCGGCGGAGCTCCACGCTGCCGCGGATGGGACAGCGCACACAGCTCCAGAGCGCGAGAACATGCACAGAGAGCGGCAAGGCACGGAGCCACCATCGCCTGTCGGTCAGGAGCTTCTGGAGCCGCAGATCGCGGGGCGGGGACAGCACACGGGCCACCGCCGCCCGCCCGCTCCTGCCGTGTCTGCGCAGCAGCGCGGGACGGACCCCGGCCCAGCCCGGCGGGGCTCTGGGGAGCCCGGAGCCGTTTCCTCCCCGCAGGATGGCTGCACGGCCCCTTACCTGGACAGGGGCGGCTCAGCACGGCCTGCCCTTGGCGGGGGCGGGACAACCACCGCTGCTCCTGCTCCGGGTGCGCGATCATCGCTCCGGGGTCCTGCGCGGGGGGACACGGGGGGGGCGGTTAGAGCAGCTGAGCGGGGACCCGAGAGACCCCCAGGGTCCCCGGCCCCCCTCGGCCCCACTGCCTGCGGCCACCCCGCCGCCCCGGGGGAGGCAGTGCAGGGGCTTTGGGGGGCTGACCGGGGCCTGCTCCCCCGGGGCCGGGTGTCCCCGTCCCTGCGCCCGACCTGGCTCCGCCCTCAGCGGCGGCTCGCGGGGCGCTGTCACGTGACGGCGGCAGCCAATGGCGGACGGCGCCTTCGCCTCTGAGGGCGACCCAAAATGGCGGCGCCGGGGCCATCCCGCCGGCCGAACCGGGCCCATCCCGCGGCCGAGCCGGCTCTCCCCGGGGGTGGGTCACCTGCTGCTCCCGCCGGAGCCCTCTCCGCGCTCCTCGGGCCGCTCCCGCGCATTACCCGGTGCCGGGCGAGGCGCCGCCGGCGCTGGAGGCTGGACCCAGCTGTGCGGTCCGGGCAGGCCCAGCGCTGGCAGGGAGCAGCGGTGCCCGCCCCGGGGGGAGCGCAGACCCTCCCTCGCAGCCCGCACTTCCTCTCCAGAGGACACCACGGCAGAGCTCCGGGACTGGTACCTGGCTCGGCGTCCTCCGAGAGATGAGGAGCTACCGGGGGCTGCTGGAGCCTCCCCGGAGTGGCGATGGGGCGGGCGGCGGTGGGAGAGGGGGTGTGTGCTGAGCTGGGGCCCGAGCTTAAATCCTTAGCGAGCACTTACAGCCTTAGTGAGAAAAACTGACCCAAATCGAAGCTACGAGATGACTGCCTGGCAGCAGAGCAGCTGGAGAGGTGGGGAACCGGGGCAGGAAACACCGCAGGTACCGCTGACACCGGCTGGGGACAGCAGCTGGTCACAGGGACGCTTGGCTGAAGGCTGCGTCCCCTCTCCCAGGCACTTTCATTAAACAAGATGCAATGCCTCTGAAAGAAATTGAACGCTGGCATGATCTGAAAAGCAAACACACATTGGAAATGCACATCAGAACAGCTCCAGTCCGCCACAGCACTGCAGGAAGGGTTGGTCCCGAATTTATCCCTTTGGTGTCTAAACACGGGCGCTGTAAGCGTCGTAGCTGGGCTCTGCTGGGCAGGTGCAAGGGGAAGGCACAGCAGCCACCCCTCTGCGCTCTACAGCATCCTCAGGTTTCACAGTTGAGCTGGCCCCTCCGTGGGTCTCGGCCGTGGCAGACCCCACCGATGGATCACACCCGCTCACAGAATGCTGTGAAGACGGAGTGGCTGCTGGAGTCAGTGGATACACAGAATGGTGCTCATGTGAGAAAATGTCTCTTTTCTCACACGCAAGATTATTACCTAAATATCTGCAGCACAGCTTTTCAGAATAAACCTATTTGGAGTCTTTTTTCAGGCAGGAAATGTGACACTACACAAACATGGTGCAAGCTGCAAGGCAGTATACATAGTCCATCCCGCAGATCATTTGATTGTCACCGTGACTTTAGAAGCAGTGTTTCCCAAAGCTCCCTCAGAGCTCACAAGGTGCATCTTGGTAAGACAGAAGCTCTGTGCCATGCCAGTGACAGATATGCTCCTTTCTTTCACTTAAAAAACATCTAACACCTTAGTTGAAAAGGTGATTTTTTCCCCTGCAGCCTCAGAAGTGTTAACAATAATCGATCAAAACATTTTTGATAGCTGTTACTGCAGTTGGAAATAAAAAATGTTGACAATGCCTTTTCCAAGACCAATGAGCCTGCATTAGGAAGGTAAGAAAACACAGAAATATGTACAAATCGAACTGTTTGGCAACACGCTATCAGTGGCAGATGGCAACACCAGTGTTAGCGTGGGGAGGCATGCTTTGCTTACAGATAAATGAAGCAGGCAAATGAGTAATTGCTTTCAGATAATTTGCACTGTATGTCAGATATGTCCTTGTCGTCTTGAAAAGATTTCAAATCCTTTCCTCATCATCTAAGAAAAATTTTAGAATTATAAGAGACGTTTCGTCAACTTCAGCAACAAGGAAGCATCGAGGCAAGCCTCTGCAAAGCAGTCACCTCCAAACCCTGACAGCACAGATGTGATACTGAAAATCCTCCTTCTGCGTTACGCAAAGACTGCCCAGTTGCAAGGTTTAAGGATGACAAAGATAGGATGAGGGTGACATTTCACTGACTAAAATTCAGATATTTTCATAACACGCTAAACAGTTTTTTATGACACAATGCTTTTTGAGCTATTGTAATTTATATCCACTGAACTGTGACACTGCGTTCATCAAAGGTTAGGATGTAATAAAGAATTGATTACAAAATCTTTGATCATAAATATAAGTCTTACCTAAAACAAAGCAAAAAAGCTGGGAAGGGATCTTATTTATTTCCCCATATTAAGACTGGTTAGTAGGATGGAAGCTTCTCCCGTGTATGAACTGTGTACTTGAGCAAGAAATGCACTGTACACTGAGAGAAACATTTCCTAGAATGCCACTGAAGGCAAGCCTTGTCCTTTCCAGGTAACAAAGTAATCTCCTGGCAGCTCTGGCACAAGATGAGGGAGGAAGAGCGATGTGACTGCCAAGGAAGAAACCATCCCAAATTCCTCAAAATTCACCAGACAGGGCAGAAGGCTTTGCCAGGAGGTCCCATCGCCATTACACATGCCAGAGTGACACCTGACAGAGAGGAGGAGGTTCCCAAGTGGTCGCCCATGTCCCCTCCACCAGCAGCCCTCCCCTCCAAAGCCAAACTGGACCCTTCCCCACAGCCCACCCTCCTGGCAGACCCCAGAACCTCCCTTACCTTGGGGCGGCGGAGCCCCGAGGATCCGGGCAGCGCGTCTCTCTCCACGGTTCACCAGCCGCTGCCGGGTGATCTCTCCCATTCTGCTGCTCCTTGCTGCTGGGTGCTTGTGTCAGCTGCCCTTCCTCCAGTTCTCTGCTCGGGGTTTCAGCCAGTACAGGTACAGACTGCGGACTCTACTGCTCTCGCCTAGACCCAACGCTGCTGTTTAGAAACCCCCCCAAGGCTGTCCTAAGACATTACTTATAGTTTATCATTAGTACCTTACAAATTGTTTATTGTATATAATATAAATCAAACAAACCCAAGGATATACTGTATCAAAAATATAAAAAACATTTATATGTTCCAAATATATAAATAAGTTTAGAAATTTGGCATCTTTTTTTTGAAGTGTTGTATCCATTTAGTTGAGTCAGACTCTTTGCAGACTCAGAAATGCCACAACAGACAAAAGTCAGGAGATGTTGTGAAAGTAAAAACAAAAGAGATGACAATTTAGGGTCCAAGACTTCCCCAAGAGTCCCAGACAGTTTACAACCTGAGATCAATCCGGTTTGGAAATGAGACTGATCAGAGAAGTGGGTTTAGATCAGGTTCTAAGAAGTGCTGAAGAGATCCAGTGGCCACTGTAACACTGTCTTTAAAACATGTGTCGAGGACATACTCACGCTACACTGACACGGTAACACAACGCCCAGAAAATGGAGCAGATGCTGTCTGTAACACGGATCCAGCATGCAAGCGAGCACACACCACTGCACGTGCGAATCTAAAGGGCTTTCACATGACATCTGGTGTCAGAGGGCACTTTCGGGAGCAGTCACAAAGAGACCAGAAAAACACCTCCACTGCTCTGCAGCCATTTAACACACACAGGTTGGGGAGTTTCACCAGAGATTGCAAACCAAACCAAGGACAGGAGAAGGACATTGTATTTCCACAGTGCTCCCTGCCTTAACAATCAGCAGGGGCAATCGTATGCTGAAGAAGTGAAGACTGAAGTCACTGGGGTCTAAACATTCAGGGGGGCTTTACACAGGGGAAAGGGGACTGGTTTCTTGCAGGTGGGCGATTCTACTGAATGCTGGGACTTGAAAGGTGACACATTTCACAGCCCAGGGCCAGGGAATAGGTCTTGGCAAGTGCCACTGAGGGAAGCACCTGCCTTTGGAAGCACCAACAGGAAGAAAAGTTGGGGACCTACAACCTATTAGAAAAATGGGAAGAAAATAAAAGGCACAGGAAGAAAGTCGAGGGGAAAAAAAAAAAAAAGAGGCTCCAGATGACCTGCGTGCTGAAGGCAGGACAGCGACTGGAGGGTGTGTGCAATTTGTCGGAGCCGTTCTCCAGCACGTCATCGGGACAGCAGGCCACAAGGAGGAGCAGCGCAGCCGCCGCTCACAGCACCACTGCCAGCACCAGCCCGGACAGGGATCCGGGCTATCAGCCAGGCCTCCGCGTACAACATCTTCAGGATGGACGGGTGGGCTCTGTTCAGTATCGTCTCCTCTGTTTTTTGTTCCCTTTTCTTTTCTGTTCCTTCTCTTTCCGGGCTCCGGCTGTGGTAAATGTTATACAGTGAGCATCTAAAAAGTCCAGCAGCTTTGCCTTGGAAATTTTAATGCCGTTCTGTTTCAGCTCTGTGTGCAGCTCAGACAGTTCAATTGGCTCATAAAAGAGAACCTTGTTGTACAGGGCTGTGTTTGAGCGGATGTAGCACCTTACTGCCTCCAGCTTTTCTTCTTCCCGAGCTGCTGCCTGAGATGCTGGAAGCTCCTCTTCCTCCTCCTCGGGTGCAAAAGCACAGGCTTCAAATCCATTCAGGAAAGAACTAAAAGCGAGATCAAGTAGGCCAGAGATCAAGGAAAGAACAGGCCGTGAAGGACAGGACCAGAGCTCCCCAATCCCTGGTGGCCAGCCCCTGTGAGAACCCTCTCTAGGATCACAGACTCTCCAATACCAGCACCCACAAAATGAGTGAAGCAGAACATGGCATGTGTTCTGCAAACTTCCCCATCCCAGCCATGACAGCGCTGGTCCTGCTCTCCCAGCCCCGGAGCTGTCTGGCATTCCCTGCTCCTGACCCACGGCACCTACCGCTGCCACACTGCGGGAGCCTCTGCCGGGGAGTGCTGTGCTGTCCTCGCCCTACTCTAGCTGCAGGTTCTCAGTCACTGCTGAGTGCTTCTTGTCGCTCTAACCTGCAGAGACCAGGCATGCCAGATTTGGGCCTTGCCCACACGCAGCCACCAGCACTTTCGTGTTCTGAGAATGGCTCACTGGGAGTTAGCCAAAGCCTGTTTCTCTTGTAGGAGTGTGTGGCCCTTCAAATGACATGGCCAAGGAGGTGGCAGGGCCACTGTACACCACACAGACACTCACTGCCGTTTGCAACATTCCTAACTCCCCTCTGCCCTGCACCATGGACTGTTCTGGTTAGTATTTCGTTCCCTTACCTCTGTGAACCGAAAGAGAGATCGCTTCCATCCACTGAAGAAGCTTCAGACTCCTGAGATGCTGAGAGCAGTGCTTCCTCACCATCAGCTGCCAGAGGCCATCTCTCTGGAGATCTGGATGACCTCTTCTGCTCTTTGTCTCCTGGCTGATGTGCCACTTTAGTTCCCTCCGTGGGTGCTGCACAGCCTATTTCATGGGATTCAACAAGGTCATCACCAGCCCTCCCCACCGGGAGCACTGAAGAAGCCGCAGCAACCTGCTTCCTTTTGCCCACAGCCCTCGAGGCGCTGGCACGCTTTCCACCCGCAGTCCGGTCTGCCTTCGACTGCCTAGAGCGTTTGGCCGGGGACTTGTGCGGGGGAGGCTGGGAAGATGGGATTTCATCCTCAAAGTCGGAGTCCACGTCCCGGTGAGTATACTGGAATATCTCCTTCAGCTTCAACACCATCTGGCGTTTTGGGAGAGCACGAACTCCGAATCTGAAAGAGAAAGGTGGCAGCTTAGGTTAAGATAATGCTGCACCTTCTGCTGTCATGCTCAGGAAGGGGCTCAGGCCAGGAATTCCAGTGGCCAGCTGGAAGAGTGTGACATGACCTCAAAAAAACAGCAACTGGAGCTTCACCGAGGTTTCCCTTTCAGCCCAGGAGCTTCTTTCCCACCACTTGCCACCAAGTTTCTGCTCACAGAGAGATGTCCTCCTGGAGGTAATGCTCACCTGCTCAGCTCCTTCTTCAGCTGCGGGGTCTCCATGATGGAGTAAGCTGGCATTGGTGTCATCGGCGTGCTGGGAGGTTTGTCGTTCTCCTGACAGGATGCTTCTGCAGCAGAATTAAATTACCATGATCAGAATTACTACAGAAAGGACTTAAAATGGCTGATATCTTCCCATCTCAGTGGCAGATACTCTAATACTAGGTAACAATTGTTTCAGTAGCACTACTTTTCTATAAGCTCTTTTAATTATTACTCAGCTTCATACTGGACACTTAAAATGAAGACAATTTAACCTAGTCCAATAAATCTAGTGTCAATACAAGCTCTCACCAGGAGTCTTTACAGGATCCATCCTGCAGGCACCTGCTGCAGCTGACAACCTCTGAGCCAGAGGAAGCACCTCTGGAAATTCATCTTCCTCTTCTCCATTCCAATCATCCCAGATTTTGGAGTTCAGGTAACTGCCCACTGATGAGCATGCCTCAATAGGACTCCTTTCAAGACAGGGCAAAGTTGTTCTTCTGCCACCAGGACTTCCTCGAAGAGGGGTGCTGCCCTTAATTTCCTGTGCGTGGACTGGGCTCTCCCACTGGCCATGCCAAGAGCCCGGCCTGGGGCTGCTGGCAGCGCTGGTCTTTGCACGGCTGACCTGGTTGGAGTCCTGGCTGTTACCTCTGACCGGTGACAGATATTCAACCTGCCAGTAGTCATCAACGGGGAGCGGGGGCTCGTCACAAAGCAGGACGCTACTACTCACAGAAGGCAGACTGATTTCCTTCTCACTGTCCTCTACCTCAATCACGCTGATGTTTGTTTTATTTTCCAATGACTGCTCCTGGCAGGGAGGCACAGGTTTGGATAAAAACGACATCTTGGCACATTGGCTTTGTATGTTGGTGTGGTCAGGGGAGAGGAGAACTGGATCCACTGGAGAAACTGGTGGGGAGTTCTTGGAAAAAGATCCTGCTGCTGGGCTGCTGGAAGGGCTCCTTTCACTGACAGAGTTCTGCATAGGCAAATGTTCGTTCAACAATGCTGTTTCACAAACTTTTACTAAATTTCCAGCCATTTCATGGTTACTATTACCTGCTGCTAAGTTCTTTGTGTGGAGTTTAGATCCTGGGCTCTTTAAAGAATTAATACTTGTGACCTGAGTCTGTGTTGAGGAACTTCTGCTTTTGCTCAGAACCGGTGTGTCTGGCACTAGCCAGGAGCTCTCTGTACCTGACGACACGTCATGACTGAGCCTTTTTTCAGGACTCGGGTTCGGACTCCGTTTGCTTTCCATACAAGCATCTGTTTGTCTGCTAAGAGACAATTCAGTGGACATCTTTACATCATTACTTATACGCACTGTATCTCTAACACCCCCTGAGACCTGGGCTGGTCTCTGCTCTGTTTCAGGGACTGATGAGTTAGGTTCAGGTTTTGGTATCTCAGGACCTTGTTCTATGTTTGTACATTTCAGTTGCCCAGGGATTTCCATTTCTTGCAGAGCAGAGCCTGACTCTGGTGACTTCTTGGCTTGCTGTAACTCCATTTCATCATCAGAAGATAAAACAATGACATCACCCTCCTTGTCCCCCTGAGCTGCACCATCCTGAGTTCTGATGACCGGTGATGACGTCACTGGGACATACGTACGCTTGTTTAAATCAACGTCAGGAAGCTCTGCTGGAGAAATTGTGTTGTCATTTCTTGATGCAGTATCCAGCTTGTTGGCTTTATTAAAGGGTATTTCATCACATGGCAATGATACTTCCTTTTTGTTTTGCTCTGATGTTGACACATGTTCTCTGGCAACCTTTCTGTCTGATTTTGGAGATGCAGGTGAAGAGCCAACAGCAGGAAAAAGGGGCACATAAGGTTTGGGAGGAGGACTCCCATAAAAATCATTCCTACATGGAGAGAGGTCTTTTTGTGACTTGCTGTACAGAAATGAATCATTAATATCAACATGTTCTTCACTAGGAGCCTCTCCTGATTCTCTGATAACTTCTTTCACTGGGGAAGGCTCATGGTAATCTCCCTGAGTTGCAGAAAACAAGCGCTCATAACTTTCATCTATATTCGTATCACCGTGGAAGCTAGGAAACTGTTTTTCACAGTGATCTGCCCCATCATGTGAGACCTGAGATGACTTGGAATCCTTCACACCTTCACATCTCCTAACGGGCTCTCCTTCATTAGCGCTGGTACCATGGGATGCTGTGTCCCATTTTTGCGGTTCGCTGTGGTGAGGCACAAAAGCGGGCTGTGCAGCATTCATGCTTTTGCACCTATTTATATTCTGCATTTTCTCTTGTGCAGACAAGTCACATTTAGATCTTTCCACATCACTGTCATCCCTCAAATCTTTGAAGTTGTTGCTTATTGAAGCAGATTCAGATCTCTTTACCTCCTCCTCCTCAGTCTGCGGGTTTGTTCCCTGGGCTGCCTCAGTGTCACTGCAGATGCTGCAGTCTGTTCCCTCGCTCACCTCTGTTTCACCTTGAGCCATCTTTCTCTGAGTTGCAGCAAACTCATAAATTTCCTCCAGCTCCTCTTCACCCATCCCATTGTCATCTTCCTTCTGGCACTCGGAGTTCATCATAGCTGCTTCCTCCTCCTCTTCACCCACCCACACTGACTTCAAGAGGTCTTGGAAGTTCTCAGCTCTGTCCTCACAATCTTTGTCATCCCTCACAGAGATAAGATCATCTTCTGAATCCACTCCAGAAGACACCTGACTCTCTCCAGTGTTGTTTTCACACTCTTCCAGCAGTTCCCTCACACCAAACCTGCAAGGATGCAATTGTAATGTTAGTATTTTCCTCCTCCAGCATTTCTTCACCATTTCACTGCCTGATCATTCTTGTGAGCCTTGTAAAGAATTTTCATGAGCAGAATTTGCTGTATTCTTAAAGTATACAAGATCCAGTATACTCCTAAAAATTCAGAATTCCCTTTTCCAAGTGCCACTCACATGAAAGCATCAGGCTCACTTTTCCTTTTTTTTATGCTTGAGCCTAAGAGCTGTATGACTACACTAAAACCTCTTTGCCGTTTGCACTGGTGAGAGCCCCAGGGAATGGCCGGGGCTGGATGATGTCTGTGATGTGCAGGCTTCAGGGCTTTTTGGAGTGACAGGACACCTCTGCACATACATTTTGGCAAGACCCAACCATTTTCCCCCATATCTCAGCAACTGCTCTTCACTCCTAGCATGCCCAGGATCACAACAAAGAGTGTGGCTGACACAACACACCAGCATTCTGTGCATCCGATACATCCCGCAAGTGTTGTTCAGATGAAGTGCATGCTTTGGGAATCAGATACAGAAGATATGTTCATCATCATCTGTTAATAAAGAACCAGACACAAAACTCTTGGCATAAGTTTGCTAGGAATATATTGAACACTGAAAATCTCACACAGATGGAATCTGAAGAGAAACTCATGGAAAAGATGAGGGGAGGATGTTCTTATGTTCAAGTTTCATTTAGAGAAGTAAGGACAACGGAATTTGTAAGCCACTGAACTGCAACAGAAGGTGTCAGGCTGGGGTCTGTGTGGCTGAAAGCATGAGGGGATCCAAAATAAGCTCATGATACAAACCTGGCAGCCAGAGCCCCCACCTGGGGCAGCAGCCCCGCAGGGATGCGAACATCAGCAGCATAAAGGTATCGCAGGAACGCACACACCGCCTCTGCTGTCACGTCACTCAGCAGCACACGGCGTGTCTGTGCACTCCCATCCTCCTGCACAAAGAACCCTTGGCTGTGAACCTGGAAGAAGAAAGCAAAGTCCATTTGCTGGTAACGGAACAGCGACACCAATGTTCTTGTTCCTGTTGGCTTACTTCTTTAATTCGCCAAAGTCTTGTCCTGGGACCAGAACCTCAGAGGGAAGCTAAAATGACCAGTTATGCAGACCTTCATATGGAACAGGCTATTTCCTTCCTGACCCTACAGCTCTTAGCTTGGATAAAGTTTGGCTACTTGTTGTTTTAGTCACACGTATAAAAGATGGTCCTAGAGTTCTCCACTTTGTTTTAGAACCACATTACTTCTCAGAGCACAATTTCCAGAGTTACCTACATCTCTCTACAAGTGAGCTGCCTCTGATCTGTTCTGAATTACCTACCCTTGATGCCCTGCCAAAACTCTAGTTCTCCTGGTGTCTCACCGTACAGAATACTGCTCCACTTAACTGTACCATTATCTGTGCAGGTCCAGCCTGACCTCAGATTTTGGCAAAAATGCATCTCCAGGTCAGTAAGGTCTTAGTTCCTTTGCAGCCAAATCATGTATTGTGCTATTTGAAACTCTCTCTGAAGTCAGGGGATGCCATGCAACAGAGAACACAAGCTCCAAAGTCATCTCTGATTAATTACTGTCTCCTTGTTACCTAACATCTTCAACAAAGAAAATAAACAAGAAATGCTGCTCTGCAGGTGGGGACTCACAGGAAAACAACCCTCTGCAGGAATCAAAAATACAGCACGGGGCTGATCCCACAGCTCTACCCACACAAATGATTCCTGGCCATGAAAACAGTGGACAGGAATGCTAAAGGCAGGCAGAATCGCAGAGAAATAATAAGAGAAGCTTGCTAACCCAGTGGCTGTAAAATCTTTGATTTGTGTGCACATGAACATTTGCTAGTGGTTGTGAAGATCCCTGATGACATTTCAGACGAAAGCTGCTGATGACATATATGAATGTGCTTCCCCCCCTCCCTGAGCTTTCCCGGAACCCTTAGAAATGGCCTCAGTCACCTTGGGTGGAAAGTACACGGGTAAGGATAAAACTAATTCCACTGTTTCCAAAAGGGCAGCTTTAAAGAGAGCTCCCTTTGTGAGGGAGCTGGCTGTAGGGACGGGTGGCAGCTGTGTGAAAGAGTAGAGTTCAAATCTTGGGCTCGCTGCCTTTCACTGTCCCGACAGGAGGCTGCGGAGGAGCAGGCTGGGAACTATTCAAACCAAAATGCTTCTGGGAACGTACGAACTGCTTCACTAGCCTTGCAAAAAGCACAGCTCATTGCAGCTACCTCCAAAGCAACTGTGACAGTGACAAAACCTCTGTGTAGGTTATTTTCAAATACTTCCAGAATCTCTCTATTCAAGCTTCCCAGCCTTGACGACAGGCAGGACATACCAAGATGGACAAGGCAGTTGTCACTGGCCCAGGTACAAAAATTCAAGGGCAAAAAGCACATGGGAAGCTTCCTTCATCGCTCGTGGGCAGATTGCAAGGAGGGATCCTTGCCTCCCCATGGTCTCCCCAGACAAAGTTCCACATTTTCCACCACTTGGTCAGGACTCTGGTTTCCTAAGATGAAAAATCACAGGCCCAGCAGTGCTCTGTGCTGATCCGGTAACATTAACTGTAGGTGTGGGCAGCCTGGGCTTCCCTGAAGCCAAGGAGGAAAGCATGTCAGCAGTACTTACAGCCTCAACAGCCTGCGGACACCGTGCGTACAACACAAACATGTGGGCGTAAAGGACCTCCCCGCAGTCCACCTGGAACTGGACATCGCTTAAGTGGGGGTTGTTGACCATTGCACTGAAATCTTCAGCCAGCAGCCTGAGAGAGGACTAGAACACAGGAAGAACACAAAGACAGAAGTTATGCTACAGCTGTCAAACGCTTCCCTGAAAAATAAGAAGGGAATATCCCAGTTTATCAGCATCACTGTATGGTAGGCCCCAGTCTGGATACGCTGCCTTTGCCTCCTGAAGATAATGATTACTAACTTCAGGTCTTCCATATGACAAACAAGCAGACAAGTCTAACAGACGTTTCTGGCTTTGTTTTCCTCCACTTTTTCAGAGTCTGGCAATTATGACGAGAGCAGCCATGTTGTATTCTATTGTACTTGTTCTGCCTTGTCTTACAGCACATTATCACCCTCAGATCTTCACCGCACCATTTCCTGATGTGGTCTAGCCACTGCCTACAGCTGGCCTCTCGATCTACTGCCTTCCACCACATTTTTAGGAAACTGTAATTTCCACTTTGACGGACTTGAACTCAATTCACTATAATTAGAGCAAGAGGAAAGAAGATGACTCAGGGATGAGGTAATGAGCCTTTCTTCTCTCGTTCACTGTCTGGCAATGACAGCTGAGAAGAGCAGCTCTGCAACAAGGGGCCCACATAGAATAAAACAACAATGTAGGTGCCTAACTCAAAGGAACTTCTGTGCTTGTTACTGAAAACCCTTTTGAAAATTCCACTCAATTATAAAAAAGAAACATAATTTTTGTTACCTTTCTAGAACCCCTTGCTGGAATTCTGGGGAGGGCTTGTTGACTGAGCCACCTGTGACTGGTTACTGGTGATGGTATGGTCAGGCCTGGGGCAAGCTGCCCAAGACAGCAATGACCAACGCTCTGTTTCTGCTCTGGAGCTGCTCCCAGGATGAACCCAACCCAGGCAATCTTCTAAAGACTCAGATCCCTCTAGACAAGTGCTGCAGCTCTGGAGGTGGCCAGTTGTCCGGGTTTCGGCTGGGAAAGAGTTAATTTTCTTCCCAGGAGCTGGTGTGAGGCTGTGTTTGGACTTGTGCTGAGGAGAAGCTGATCACACACTGATGTTTATAGTTGTTGCCAGGACAGTGAAGGACTTTTCAGCTTCTCCACTGTGCCCATGTCTGCAGGGGCAGGAGGACCTGGGAAGGAGCACAGCCTCAGTGACCAGCCCAGGATTCGACCTCAGGTTTATGACTGAGACCCTAACGGGCCAATGGTCTATTCCATCCCATGCACATCATGCCCAGTGTAGACACGAGGGTCTGTCTGGAAGCTGTCTCTCTTTCTCAGTCTGCTCTCTCAGACTCCCAGACTCCTCTTTTCTAGGGTGCAGTTTTGGGACTCTCCCTGCTCTGGGATCGTTAGCCAGGAATGAGCTGGGCCTTGCTCATCGGGTGGCGAGCAGCAGCACTGGTATCACTTATTTGTATATTATTATTATCATCATTATCAGTATTATTTTAAATTTTATTGTATTTTAGTTATTAAATAGCTCTTATCTCAACCCACGAGTCTCTTTTCCTTTTACCCCTTTAATCCTCTCCTCTATCCCTGGGAGGTGGGATAGTGAGCAAGCGGCTGCGTGGTGTTTGCTGCCAGCCAGCTGGGTTTAAACCACGACACCAGCACATCAGAGAAGTGTGAAAACCCCTCAGCTCACAGCTGAGAGGCTGTCTGACTGTAAGTGGAAACCAGTCTCTAGTTACCACACTAATCATTTACCTTGTGCTTTTCAAACCTACTGCAGAGTTGAGGAATGACAAGTTTTATTCTGGTGAACATCTGCACAAGATGTAGTTCCACCTGGAACAACACAGCTCTTTATTTCATTAGCAGGTTTCTACATTAGCAGTGGACTGTGGAAACCCAACCTTTCTACTCACTCCAGCATGTGTTTGTGGGCAGCCAACACTAATTAGCACCCAAACAGCAGCACACACCGGAACACTTCTTCCAGGCCTTCACAGGTGGGCTAGAGAAGACTCTGCACGTTGTGGCAGTGGTGTGGACTGGTCTCCAAGGGGAAGACAGGAAGCTCAGTCTGGAAACTAATCTGCTGTTTCTTACTTTCTTATTCTTGGCAGGTAGAATACCTGCAAGACAGTACCTCAGGAAGCCAGCAAACACAGACTCCTGATGCTACGTTCCAGGCAGCAAGCCCAGAACAGCTTTCCTGCTGATGCTAAAATTATGAATCAGGAATGGGGAAATTAAGTAAGGCTAGAAACCTCCTGGCTGCACCATCCTCTGTGCAAAGGAAACAGACTGGTCAGCAGACAGCTCTGAACAGGCACATGCTCCTGTCGGAGAACGCACCAGAACACTCTCTCCTGCTGAGGAGCCCAGCTGGACTGGACTTCACAGATGTGACAGGGGTCTCAAACATGGGTGGGCGATGTGTTTCCAATGCAATGGATGTATCTGCTCTACATGGTTACACTCTGTGCTCATATAAAGCACAAATCTCTCTCACTGGCAATCCAACTCTTCAGCAACACTTCATTTGCTCAGGATTAAATCAAACTAAATCTGAAAAAATGATCATTCTAGTTCTGCTGGTAGCAACTGAGTTTCAACAACAGTATCAGAACGGTTTCTGTACTGCTAAAGGCTCTGGTTTAATAGACTCAGAAGCTTATAAAACAAGATGTTTTACCCTGGTAAGGATTTTTTAACACCCCCAAAGAGGGTTATTATCTAATTATCTAGAGTTTCTGTAACAAGTAGCTGGAATGCTCAAGTTTAGTACTGATTCCCACTGAAAAGATTTGTCTCCTTATAGAAATCTCAGAATTCTGTCAGGACAGTATGAAAGTACTTTCTCAAGGCATCAAAATCTATCTGGCATAAAAAGCTACTAGCTTTCATGGCATGATTATTCATTATCTAAACAAAGATCATAAGCTTCACCAGATAAAGTGGATGACCCTGGTAAGAAGATGCATTAGGGTATTTTATACGCACTTCAATTGAAGGAAACTGATTATACACCCACAGGGTTAAGGACTGGTGCACCTGTAGTAAGATGTGATCAACAGAACGCTACTGGCTTGATAAAAAAAATCATCTGTGACTTACTAGCCCACAGTCTTCACTCAGTGTCCATGGAGAGCACATTGAGCTGCAAACTAGATCCTCTGGTATGTGTTCCCACAACTGGGGATTTTCTATACTAAACCTTTTAAAAGCTCACAGTAGCAGCAAAAAAAGTTCTCATCTTCCATGGACCTCAGAGCACTCCCCTCAGCTATCAGGCTTTTTTGCCAGATGAGAGAATTCAGTGCGAGTCAGCCAGTTCTTGTGAGAATTCTCTCTTCCACTGCAAGGCACGGCGTGGAGAGGAAGGTGACAGAAGAGGAAGAACTCCCTTCAGAACCACCTGAAGTGGCTTGGGTGTGTGAGCCTGGAGGAAGCAGCAGGCAGCTCTGTCTCTCTTTGCTCTGAGATAGCCTGGGCATTAAAGCAGAGTACTGCCTAACCGCTGCACCCCCAGCTCCTGTCCCCAAATACTCCCAGTGCTATAACAGAACTCTTTAATCGGTTCTCTTTATACAAACTGTGCACAGACTGCCCTTCTGTTACCTGTCATTTGAAATCATCTCTCTCATCAGGTAGGACAAGTACTGAAAAACCCACAGGCCTGCTTGTGGGTGCCACTGAAATACCACCATGTGTGCCGATCGCGCCTGCGCCCAGGACGTGGGCCCCGAGCGACTGTGAACCTCAAGCACTTCTCTGTTTCTACGGGAAGGAATGGGAAATATTCCATACTTCTATTGCACAAATGCAATAACTTCTTTTATACAGTGCTAAACAAATACCAAAAAAGTGGAAAAAAAAAGGTGGTCCTTACTGTTTTAGAGCTGCTTGTCAGGAGGCTCTTCTCTTTGGATGGGGGGACAAAGCCACTACACGGAGTACCGCTGGAAGCCAGTTCTTTTCCTCAAAGAAGAAAAAATGCACATCACAAATCACATACAACTTCTTTGTAAGACATGCAAGAACTCCTGACAGGATTCTTGCCATAACAACTCCCCAGGACCAGCCTGACTAGGCTGAAGGCTCAGCCTCTCCCTTGTGCCGTTACTGGGAGGGTCTGGCTCGGGGCTGTGACAGGCTGGGGGCACCTGCCACCAGCAGCACCAATCTACTGCAAAGCTGTGCATGCCAGAACCATCCAGATGGAGGAACTGCGGAGTACAGCGTGCTTCTCTGCCTTCATCTCCCAGTATTCCTCCAGTGGGAAAAAAACTAGGACACAGAGTGGGATGGGACATGCTTTCGTCCCATCCTAGTAGAATAAATCCTGGATCTGCATTTCAACCTAGACAAAACGCTCGTGGGCCCTAGTGCTCAGAGGCAGCCAGTGAAACCAGTTTCACACAGCCTGAGCCCTGTGGTAGTCTAAAGAACGCACAGAACAGGATGCGGAGCAAGAGAGAATTAATGGCTTCAGCTGCATTAGTGTCTGCACAGTGTTTTTTCTCAACCTGGTCTCAACTACACACACAATATAAATATTTGTGCATAAATTATTTCCCTCACCCAGGAAGCTCTCTCTCCACTGAAATCCCAGGAGTAGTTTTACAGGACCAGCAATCCTGTGCTGCAGTTTAGGAGGTGAAGTGAGGAATATTATACCCAAGGGAAGATGCAGACAGGTGAACTTAGGAGATGTTCTATTCACAGGTGAACAGGAGACACACAACACACACTGCTAACAGCCAGGCCATCTGAAGGGATATCAGTGACACTGAATTATGCAGTTGTGCACCACATACAGCTCTGGGGACATTAGAGAGTTGCCCATTGCTCCCACAGAGGAATGTTAGGTGTTGCATTTTTTCAGCCCTGTATAGGTACAGATCAACTTAATTCATTGTGTAATCCATGTAGCAGCATAAAATCATCCCTCTTGCACTTCTCTTTCAGCTGATTGTCTCAAAACCTCAAAAGACAGTGCACATAACAGAAAGACTGTCCAAATAGCTGGGATGAGCATTTTGGCCCAGCTGTTGACATGCCTGGCAGAAAATGCTTCAATATCTTTAACGGAATTTTAAAATAAGATTTAGTTCTCTTAAATGCTGGGATTTATGAATCGTTTCAGGAACATCAGCTTGATTCTATCTAAAGCTTTACTGCAGAAAAATGTCCTCCCACAATATCAACTCTTGGATCAACACCCTGTGCATGCTGTCATGGCTCTCCTGACTCAGTACAGTGTAAGTGTGGCTCTGGGTAACTGACGGGATGAGGGTCAGGGCTCACAAAGCCACCAGAACTTACCTGGCTGCTCCGCTGCCTGGATCTGGTCAGCATCGAGGTTCCACTGAGTGAGGGTAAGTCCTTCCCTGGCCAACTCAACCAAGTCCTGCAGGGTCTGAACATCCTTCTGGCTGGAAGATAAAAACTGCCCATCTCTTTCATGGCCTGACTTGGATTCATCAGAAGTTTGGCCTCCAACCTCTGTGCATGTGGGCTCGGGAGGACTGAGGCCAGGCTGAATTTGCTGCGATACTTCTGGCTGATCAGATCCCACCGACGGCAGAGGGTTCTCTGGCTTATGATTCTGATCAAAAGAGGGGGAAAAATACACCAACAAATTAGGTCTCACTTTATGTGTTTGCAGAGCTCAGAGTAGAGTCTCTACTTCATAGTTTTGAAACATCTAGTGAAGGATTACAGAGCATTCCCCAGGTACAGGGGCTTCTGTGGCAAAATCTCTCTGTAGTTTTATGAAGGACTCTCTGGAGATAAGACAGCTCTGAACAAAAAGGAAACTACAACAGCAAACATACAAAAGGTGGTTTCTCCAGGAGCAAGTCTGTGCCGGCAATTGCCAAACAGGGAGAAAGAACGGTGGAAATGCTCCCACTCCAACATCTAAATGTCTCGTTATAGCTGGAGCGCCTGGCAACAGCCACAGCTGAAGCTCTCATCAGGTGCTTCTGTTCTGAGTTTGAAATACATTTGCAGTTACATGTAATTAAATTAAACTTGCACCTTGGAGCTGATATTTTCCAGGTTTGGTCTCTGTTTCCCAATAAAAGTAGTTTTGTTTGTTTATTTCTAAGTAAAAATGGTTTAGCCATTTCTGTGAATGGAAAGAATTAGAGGGAAAACACACTCTTGCCATGATTTTAAAGGCCTTCCTGCTTTTTATTTTTAAACTTCTCTGGCAGTTTTTGGCTTGAACAGAAGGTCAAAATTCTGCCTAGAATGGAGTCCCTTCACTACAGCTCTAGCTGTAATGAAAAACTCTGGGCTTTGGCTGGGGAAGAAGTATTAAATAAAGCACCTATATATAGACAGTACTTTTAGAACAGAAGCACCAAATATTTCTTCAAGGAAAGAATGATGGAAGGAATAGAAGTTATATTCTTCTTTTCAGAGAGCAAATATGTGATAAGAGGAGAGAGCTTTGTCTATTTCTGTAGGCACTTCGTATAAAAATACAGAGCACTGAGAGAGGGAGGAGATCTAGGTGAAAACCAGGATCAACAGTGGAACTGAAAACCGGATCAGAGCTCATGTGCACCAAGAGGCAGGGGGATGCACAGGGAAAGCCTGAAGAGCAAATGCTTCCCTTTGTAACTCTAGGTGCTCCCACCTTCTCCCCTGCGCAAGACAAATACCAGTCTTGAGTTTAAACTTTTCACCCAGTTCCTTGCTGAGTGCAACACACGGGCAAAGCTCATACCAGAATCAATGACAGAGAAGTGCCAGGAAGGAAAACAAGGGTCAGGCTGCTGCAAACATGGACAAACTAGTGGCAAAATGACCACAGTGGGGTCCCTTTACTCAGCACTCTCTGTTCCATCAGTTATATTTTCTGAAAGCTCAAGGAATAACATGGTAACATGAGCCTTGGTCTCCTCTCCAAGCAGCAGAAATGAAAGTTCAAGATCACAAAACCCAACCGTGTAAGATCAGGGGACAACAGGGCAGGAGCAGCCAGTGTGAGTATGCAGAGGCCAGGGATCACTCGTTTAAATGAGGAAACAGAAGGGTTACAGAGCAAGTGAACTAGGGCACATAAGTATCAGACAAGGACAAAAGAGCATCGCACCTGCACAGGCTTCCAAGGTACAATTGGAGGGGTTAATCCAGCAGTGTAGAACAATTCAGGGTCACAGGGTCCTGTCAGAGCACTGATATTCCATAAAAAGCACTCCCTGGTTTTGGAGAATGGCAAGAGCCAGGCTGCTTTCCCAGATTCACCCTCCAAAATCCTGCTAGTGGGAAGCTGAGGGGTGGGAGGGAACTCCACCTCTTCTGCAAGCAGCATAGCTACTCGCTCTTCGATCCTTTTGCGGACCTTCTCTGGGTTCTGAAGCAGCAATGGTGGAGTTGCAGTTGGGCCTCTTTTACGCCGTTTTTTCTCTTTAAAAAGAAAAGGAAGAAGAACCCAAATAAATAAACAGCTGAACACACAGGGCAGAGGAGCTCAACGTGACAGCTCCTTCAGGTGTTGCAGTCAGTGATGACCAAAAGGCAGCTACAAGCTGAACACAACTCAAGATTTCTGCAGGTAGTCTGAAGCATCACATCACCTTTACGGGAGAAATGAACTCCAGAAAAGACTGACTCCTGCCCACACTGCCCTGCTGCCTGTTGGGAGCAGTCACACCTCTACAAAATCTGATCATTACGGAAGCAACCGATACTCATGCAGTCTGCTTCCCAGACCCATGGAACGGTGCCTGTACGGCACTTGACTAGATCCCAGCACTTCGAAAAAGAAGGGAGAAAAAAAGCCACCAACAAATCCACGAAGGACTCCTTTTCTTGTGTACAGGTCACTGATTATATCAAAGCACAGCTCGCACAAAAACTGCACAGCTTTGTTTGGAAATCATGTGGCTTACTAATGCCCCACCCCAAATCCAACTGGTAGTACTCGCTGGCAGGAAGAGACCCAAGCAGTGTCACAAAGAGTGAATTCTCCCCTCTCCGCAGCATGCAGTGCTCTCCCCTGGCAGTTGTCTTCCCTTCTAAACCTTTTTTGCACACTGAAATAGTGAGGCACATGCTCAACAGCATGTAGTATGCACATATGTCCAGCACAGAAAGCAAACAGAGAGATAAGGCTAAAAAAGCTGCAGTAATCCAGGGTGCAGAAGGATGAATAGGAAAAAAATCTCCTGCAGGAGAAATAACAATAATCTTGTCATGCAATTTATTTTCCTTCCACAGTTTGCAAAAAAACAACAGCTGATTTTAAGAATACTTTACAGATTCAAAACAATCAATCAGTGAAAACAAGCAGGAGATTCCTAAGGGATTTCACTAAAACCCATGGCCATCTTGCAGCCCTTCTTGTCTGTGTGTGGATTCCACATACTGCTGAAACTCTGACAGCTTAAATAAAACAGAAACAGGGCTGTCATCCCTCCTATGCCCAAAAGGGAAGTTTTAGCGAAGAGCAGGCTGTCTTTCATTACTCCTCCAACAACACAGCCTTTGACACTAACTCACTTCAACACATACCTGATCCTGGCTTCCATTTGATTGGCAAAGCAGCCACTGGTTTCACATTTGTAACTGATTTTGCTTGTTCCTGCTTTTCTTGCTCCAACAGAGAGCGTGACATTGCCATAGCAACCAGCAAATCTTCATCCTTCGTCTCCATTTTGGCCCTCTTCTGCGTTTTATTTGAGTCCTCTTTGGAGGAGACTTTTCGCTTTGACCTGCTTGGTTGATTGCTGAAATACAAGAATGCAGCAGGAAGCTCAAGTTAATGTGACTGGATCAGAGACAAGAAACACTGAACACTCCAGATCAGCTGCTCTGCTTGCTCCGAGAGATTCCCATATCCAGGATAATGAAAAACTATTCAGTGCCTTCTTCCTTAGCAGAGAGCTAAGGTTTTCTTATCATCCATGGAATTTAGAGCAATTTAGGGAAAGTTGTATTTTGAAAAGGTAACCACAAAACCACAGCACTGATGTAAACATCTGCTGTCTCTATCTTAAACGCTTTTTTGTACTAAAGGGGAAAAAAAAAAGTTGAAGCAAGGTGAAAACAAGATCACCAGAAAATGCCTTCCCATTATCTTGCTTCCACAGGGAACAGGGAGCAGTCCTTCCCCAGCACAAAGGGACTTCAAGCTCTTTTACAAATTCAGTCAGGCACCACTTGCTGTACTCTGAAGATTCTGCTCAAATCCAAGACAGCAGATGCAGCTCTGTACCGAGCACATTTCAAAACATCACGTCTGTTTCCTCTTTGGCTCAGGGTGTAAAGCACATAATATCCAGCACAGCCACAAGCCGAATAGCTGAGGCATTGGCACGGCAGATGCCCAGGAGAGGCTGCACGCTCGTACTACGTGGTTTGCTTAATAAGCTCAAACACACCATTCAGCTGTACTGCACAACCGCCTCATAGAGCACAAATAATTCTGACAAATCAGTGTGAGATTATTTACTCCCCATTTTGTTCCTGCCTGCTGACTTTTAAAGTAATCTACCACCTGACCACCTCTGAAGGAAAGCAAGATGATTTCTCCAACTAACCACCACATTCTCATGTGGTACTGGGTCATGGCTCTGTTTGACCTTCTTTGCACACAGCGTGCGAGTCTGCCCCACTTCTGTCATTCATTCCCAGGAGCACAGGTTCAATGTCTCCCAGGCCAAAGAAAGTAACCAGCATCTTTTCTTCTCACCAGCTTACCTGGGAGCCTGAAGAGGTGCATCACCAAGCGTGGATACCTGCAACTGCACTGCCTGAAGAAGCAGCTTAGGAGGAACTTCCATCTCGGCAGCACAGCGTTTCAAGTGGCTGACTCGGCTCTGAGGGGTTTGGAACTGCTTCCCGCAGATGGGACATTCAGGGACCAGTGGTTTGCTGGAGGATGACATCTGCGCTTCTTCCAGCTCATCTAGGCACCTGTGAGATGATGGCAAAGCTTACCTTGGAAGACTTTAAAACTGTCCACGCTAAGATTTAAACCACAGTAAAGAAAAGGGAGCACAAGCATCCCTAATATCTGCAACAGCCAAAGAAACAACCCTTACAGAAACAAGAACTGTGCCCCCACCCCTGTGATGAATATGACGTGTAACAGCTACGTGGAAATGACAGGAGGAGACACATTAAAAACACACTGCTCAGAATCAAGTGCAGGTAATAACCTTATTTAACTTCACTGTGTGTCCATCACCTAAACCCTCTTTCTGCATTCATTCTAACATTCCAGCTAACTTACAAACCACCCTTAAAAAAGAATCACCCTACCAGAGAAATGGTAAGTCTCCCTTACCCGAAACAGGAAACTGCTAAACTAAGAATTTCAGTTTAATTGCAGACATTCTGAAAAATGAGAAGGCAAGGACACCTTCTCACCTTCTCTACTCTCCTTGTCAAAACTCTACAGGGCAAGTTAGTCATCTTTCTGAACAGGATCACCTGTCCCTCAGCAAACACCCAGATACACAGTGACACACTGGATGTCCTTAGACAAACAATTTTTAGCAAAAGAGAGCAAATGTTGCTTTGGTTGAAATCGGTAGATGTCAAAATCTGCAGCAGTGGGTCATTAATTTCGATAGCCCCTTCACCCTTGCAGCTCCTCTGCCACGCTCCCGATGAAAGTGGCATCGGCCTTACGACACACGCAGAAGCCCTGCAGGGCAACACAACCAGCCTCTGCTTGGAGATCAAAACCACTTGTTAATTCACGCCGTAAAGGTCACCTCACTACGCGGATTCCCCAGCTACCCTGGGGTAGACTGAGCAGTCTATGGGGCTGAGGGGAGAGGATGTGGAAAGGACACACCACGCTGCTCTGTCACCTGTTAACGTGCTGCTCTCGTCGCAATGTGTTCATGGCTGAGAGATCCTTCTGGCAGATCTGACAAAAAAACAAGCCTGCATCCTCCAGGCTTGCCAGGGCTTCCTCTTTGGTCTCCTGCTGAAGAGCCAAAGCCAGAGCACCGTCATGCTCCACAGATGGAAGATCGTGGATATCTGGCAAAGAAGGGAGAGATTACCTAAGAATCCTGTATGAAACGTGTGGAACTGTAATATTTGTCATTTTTTTAAACTTGTTTATTAAACTTGACACATAAAAATTAATTGTAATCTTTCTCTTGCATCATCACACCTGATCTCTCACAGGGAAACGCACAAGCTGCACTCTTTCAGTGCGACAGGCCTGCACTGCCCTGGGAGCAGGAGCTGGCAGCTCCTTCACAGTACGTCACGTGTCAGAGCCAAAGGAAGGGTAAAGTTTTGGCTAAAGTTTCTGGGGAGAACACGGGATGTGATACACCACATGTTAAAGCACAGCAGATTTTCATGTCCATACAGAACCAACAGGGCCTCGACTTACAAAGAACCAAACCAGAGTAAAATTGCTGGGAATTTAATTCACCTGCATAGAATGTATTAGTTCTGTAGAGTGCCTGGAGATCTACCAAAGACAGGGGCTACCTAGGAGTCACATTCACCTAACAGCTACCTAACACCGTCCCAAGGGAAGGATGGCAGCATTCACTGATCCTGCTGGAATTTCAACCTGTTTCCAAGAAGACAATTATCCCTCCAGAACAGAGCATAAGGTTAATTCAGCCGGGAGTAAAGAAGGGACAGTCCTTTAACAACAGAGAAAGCAAGTATTCTCAGCAATCTGGAGTGATTTATTCAGTGCTGCACACTGAGCCACTAAGGCCAGCTGGGAACAAAGCCCAGGAATCCCGACTGCTTCTCATGCAACCATTCTCACCAGCCCACCGCACTCTTTCTGCACGTACACGGCTACCAAGAGAAACGTACCCTCCTCTGGTGGGCTCTGCTCCTGGCCTTCGTCAGAAAAATCCCCACCGGCTACAGCCTTTGGCAGGCTATCGTCCGTGCTGTGTTTCAGCTGCTCTGGTGCCACCCTCTTGAACTGCTGCATCCTCTCCACCACCAGCTCTGCCACCCGCACCTTCATCCCCGCGAGCGGCGGTATCTTTGAGGTGGGTGAAGAGCAGGTCCCTGGCTGTGTAGCGGGATGGAAGGACAATGTAGTCTGGGAACAGCCACTCAGAGTATTCACTAGAGGGGAAGAAAACACCAGAGCTTTACCAGCCAGTTCTAAACACAGAGCTGGGCTGCCCAGGGAGCTGCTGGGAAGCTTCCCCCACGGCAGCCTCAGCCGGGCTCAGTTTTGCACCGGCCATTCTTAGAGGAAGAACTGAATGATTTGTTTAGCTATTACATGACTTTATACTTGATAACCTCAGTAAAGGTATCAGGCTTCTGGGCTACAGAGGAGTTCAGATATCTCTATATCCCTTTTAGAGGAAGGAATATCAAGGAAGGCCTTGCCTGAAGGTCACCACTGAGAACAACCTGCTCTCCCCCGCCTTCCCACCACAGAATATCCTGTGGTTCCTGCCGTTCTTCGCTCTGATCCCCAAACCCTGCCTGTGGCTCAAACTTTCAAACTCTGAGCTGAAGGAACCCAGAGTTCCCAAAGAAAGGTGGGAACAGCCAGGAGGCAGAGGCATGGCCCAACACCTCAGCACACCACTGCTCTGCCTGTTATCCCATGGTTACGGGCAGCATGATGAACTGAAGATCTGCCAGCCCAGTATCTTGGCTCTGAGTGCAGGCAGCAACACATAGTTCAGAAAGGGTGATCAGGACAGAAGAGGTACACAATAATCCTTTTCCCGGCTGACCTTATTCATCAGTTTAAGAACTTCCTGCACTGGTGACTGCATTCTGGCCATTGTGTTTAATAACCACTGGAGGACTAATTCCTCATGAATTAATCCAACAGCTTTCTTAACTTGTTCATATTTTTGGCCTTGACAACATCCAGTGGCAATATATTTCACAATACAACAATGCACTGCATGAAAAATCACCTCAATATATTTTAAGCTTGCTTCTAGAAAATTTGAGGGTGAATAATGACATCCTAACACATCACTTCNAAAAATCACCTCAATATATTTTAATATATTTTAAGCTTGCTCTAGAAGATTTGAGGGTGTTTTTCTCAGTTCTGATTTTGTAAAAAAAAGTGAATAATGACACCCTAACACATCACCTTACACCAAGGCTTCTTAAACCCCTGGCTGAGCCTAAGTAGCTACACGTACAGGGAAACACAAGATGCAAGTCTGCTCTGACCAGTGCTGCTCTAAGTCCCCTCCAGGTGGACTTCTGAAGAGCTCCACTGAACTACAGAGAGTTTCCAGTCCTGGCCTATTTTCTGTTTGAAAGATTGTGGTTCACTCACCTGTCAGGGTCCCCTGGCTACACTCACTGGCCCCTGTACTCGGTTGGCTGGCAGGGAAAGGGTTTCTCTTTCCATCTCCTTGTGCAGTCTCACCACTGCTACAGGCTGCAGCGTCACCATCTTCTTTGTGCACCAATGTTTGTTCTTTTGGACCCAAATCTTGAGGCAAGTTTGTTTCCTTCGCTGCTGGTAAGTGATGATGGTTTTGGCTTTTAGCAGCAGCTTTGCCTCTTCTTAATTTGCTTCTGGCTGCAGAGCTCTTTGACCTGTTCTGAGCCCTCTTCCCTGCCTCAGCATCCCCAGCTTTTTTCTTCGCTCCACCCAGAAGATTTGCCCACAACTCTTTAAAATCATTGTCCTGTTCATCCATTGGCCTACCGGTTCCAGTAACACCGTGGCCTAACGCCAGTGTGAGGACGGGAGGGCAGGGGAAGATACCAGAGTCAGTTCAGGTTTGCATCCTCCGTGATGTGCAATCTTCACCAATTCCCCTCCGCCACCGCAGAGATCTCCATTCTCCAGACTTCCACGAGGTCGACACAGTGGGCACGTCTCCACTGCTCTGACAGTTCATGCCGCCAGGCTCAATTCACAGCCGTTCTGTAGGGCCCATTCTCTCTCCGGGGAACCCCCTTGCTTTCACACAAAATGCATCGACAAGCTGGTTCTTCAGAGGTCTCTAGACCCTAAGTGAAGCACCTCAGTTCATGCAGAGCATGTACAGCATCTTTGTGATATGCTACGGGCTTCAGAACAACACTTGATAAAGCCTCTAAATAAAGAAATAAAAAAGGTGATTACACAGGATGGTATAGGCAGATGCACTGTGGGGCAGGGCTGGGGTAGAATTTTGAAGGAGGAGAGAATTTATACAAAATGGTAAGATTAGAAAAAGCACCAAAACACTATCACTATAGCTGTACTAGCTACACGCACAAGCCACATGAGGAAAGAAGGGAAAGCGTTCCAAACAGATATCTGATACTGGGCAGGCTTTTGCCCTGGAGCTCAGGATTGAGACTGTTCTTTTTTTATATGCATTCATACCAACATTTTATATGCACTCATACCAACATTTCTAAGACCAGGGAATGCAGCAGGGGACTAAAAGTAAGGTCCTTCAGATCAAGCAGCTATTCTAGAGGGTAGAATTCTGCTTTGTGACACAGAAGCTTTAAAAAGGAGAGCCTGACCTCATTTTGAGAAGGAAATAAAGGCAGCTTCTGGCACTTCATAAGGGTTTCTCGGACACGTCTGAGAACAAATCTATCAAACGTGTTCATCCTTTCTCTCCTCTTACCTCCGCAGCTGCTCACATTCAGGACTACCTCCCTTGCTAATACTGAACTCTTGCTCCAAGTACTCAACAAACCACGGCAATGACCATGTCTCACAAACTGCTATCAGATACACAAGGTAAACAGACAGTGTTTTTAAACAANTACCTCTGCAGCTGCTCACATTCAGGACTACCTCCCTTGCTAATACTGAACTCTTGCTCCGAGTACTCAACAAACCACTACACTGACCATGTCTCACAAACTGCTGTCAGATACACAAGGTAAACAGACTAAACAGACAGTGTTTTTTAAACAGGTTTCTTAATCTTTTCAGCTGCAGTAAGAACAGCAGTACTAGCTAGGGATTACTTGGAACAGCGCTAGGTAAAATGTCCAGCTGGAAATACCATCAGCCCCCAGGCAACACTAAAACTAGATCTCTGTTCTTATACATTTTGATTGTCCTCTTCTTCCTAGTCCTAAGTTCACTATGGCTCTGGCTATTTTACCAGAGGTTTTATATTGCTCCCGAAACCTATTTCTTTCAAGCCGAAACCAGAGTGTTTCACTTGGAATGGCAGCAGCTGCGGTTCAGCTTCTCCAGTAAAGCACAGAAAGACTGCAAAAGCAGGAAAAATGAGATTGTTTTCTCAAATGGCTTGGCTGCAGACATGCGAGGCTGAGGAATGCTGGTTACACACTTTCATGGGTCAGCCTTTCCTATAAGCAATTACAGATGTTAATGGATTTATTTATTTTAAACTCAGGCTCCCAAACCAGCAGAGGATTTTGCTGTGAATCTTGGAGTCATTTCCTGTTAGAAAGAAACTGAAGTTTTATGTAGCCAGTTCATAAATTTAATTTTCCTGGACAGAATTTTGGTGTAGTTATCACTGTAAATTGACCATTTTCTTCTAAGTAGGAGAGAGCATGTGGAGAAAAACAGAATCTCACATCCTCCACGGCTTTAAATACCTCTCACAGACACATTTGTACTGTTGCATTATTTATGGCAAGTTCCTGATATTAAAGTTTGAAACAGATCAGCACTTTTGCGTTTGCAATCAACAGTCAGTGCCCTAGGCAGACCGAGTCAGACACACAAATGATGCAAAACTAAGAATTTATCTGTCTTACTCCTCCATTTCCAGACGTGTAGGTTCCTGCTCTGTTCAACATCTCAATATTTCTGATGCTGCTGCTACTGGTGTACCTAACAGCCAGCTTTGGCGACAGTTTGTAGAGTTCAAAAAGTAATGACTTTGAAAATAATTCCTTTCAACACAGTGTTCAATGCATTTGCAAGATTTTAGGAGTCAACAAATCACAAGGCTGGTCAAATAAAATAAACAGCAGCACTTACCTATCCACTTAGATGCCAAATCTACAGCCCAGCTGTGGCCTTCAAGCAAATGTGGATCAGCAAAATGGTACACAACAGGACCAATAAGAATGAAAGATGGAACCTGGAAAATGGAAGGAAAAGGTTGGATTTAGTGTATTTGGTACTGACTGCTCTTTTTGCTCAAGTTCCAAGCTGCAGGGGGAGAGAGGCAGCAACAGCATGTGCTCTAATGGTGCTAAGTTCTGTCACTTCCATCGGCCTGAGAACTCGAAATGCACAGGTGAGTGAGGTGTCTTGCTCAGGGACTGCTCAGCTCAGCAGCGTGTCCCCAGCACTGCACAGCACCGCACATCGCTGCAGGACAAGCTCAGAACCCTTCAGAAGGCAGAACAGGTCAGCCAGTGGATAAAGCCCTAAGGAACCTGGTCTGACCCCCCAGGTGACTCTGCTTTGAGCAGGACACTGGACCAGAGCACTCCTGAGGTCACTTCCAGCCTGAGTTACCCTGTGATCCTAAAAAATAGTCCATCCTCCCCTTTTCCATTTGGGACTCATTTTATTTCCCAGTAACATTCTTGAAACCAGAACCACAACAGTTAATTCTCACAGAAATCCATTAATGGTACTATCATACCCCTCCAGCCACATAACATCCTCACCTTTTTATCTTGCCATTTTTAGGTTCACAGGCATCTACTGAATTGAGCTCCCTGGTTTGACTGAAAAAATCCTGGAGAAAGTATCCCTTTTCATCACTTCTGTTTGCTTCCTTTGTACTCCACTGTCTTCTGGTGAGACAAGGAGGACAGAAGCTCCAAATCCACTCTCTTTAGACCACTCAGTATCTTATTAAATTATATGTATCACATCCTCCAGTGGCTGTGCTCTAAAATAAGACAGTCTTTTCTCTTTTCCTAGGAGAATCTTTCCTGGCTCCTAACCATCTCCATCGGCATTCCCTGATCGTCCTTCACTCTCTATTGCTTTTTCCGAGATGCGTTGACCAGTACTGCAGACAGCAGACTGCTGATGAAGAGGTTTTATATTGTGAACATTCTTTCCTCATCCAGGCCTCGCAGAGCCTAACATATTTTTGCTTTGTTTTGAAAGCACCTGCAAAGCAATCTGCCCCCACCTCCACCAGTGAAGCAGCCTAACTGGTGGCTGCATTCCTAACTGGTCTAGGAAGGCACAGTGCTGAGTCCGCAGCACCCATCTCCACTAGACGGGAGACACGGAGTGAGGCTGTGCTCCGCGTGCCATAGAGGGGTTCCTGCAGGGAGGGGGGAACCTTGCCTTCTCCCACTTCCTCCACCAGTAAGATCAACACAGGAGTGGTCCCCACAGTCCTGTAAGGCTGGCTGGAACTTAAGGGAAAGGCAAAGAATGGGATCAAAGTGACTGATATCCCCTCAGTCTTCATAAATGAGTTAATTGCCATGGCCTGCATGAATCCAGGCTGCTCATTACAGAGTGCTGACAGCACACACGGATGCACACTGTTGTGTTGGCACTGGAAGTTTTATTGCCCCCTCCCCTTCTCTTTTTTGAAAGCTGTGGTCTGAAGACCTGAAGGCTGGTAGCAAAACTTTCAGTCAAGCCAGTCCAAATACTGCAAAGGGAAAGAATGTCTGCAGTGTTTGTTCTGGAAACCACACCAGAAGGTAGTCCCAAGGGAACCTTCCAGACCAAATCCTGTAAAAACATCTTCCTACAGGTTCCTGATGGAGAAGAACCTACACGTCAACAGCGTAACTTCTGAAAAAGCGTTATTATCCTCCGTGCTTTTAGAGACTCTCCTCACCAGAGCTCGTTCTCTCCAGGTTCCTGCACTAACCAGCACCTTTATCACAGTCCCTACTCCACAAGGACAGAACGCTCCATCTGTACGGTGCAGGCTCTCTGTGCCTGTGGAAGCTATAATACAGTAACACAGAGGATGGCAGCACTTGTTCTGTGAGGAGAGAACAAATGTAAGTGCAGAACAGGAATTCAAAGTCAGGTACCACCCCTCCTGTCCTGGTCTCTGCCAGCTTTCCTGTGCCCAAAAAAGGGATAACAAAACCAGGTGGGGAAATACAGGAAACGACAAATTAACTCAAGTCTATATAAGCAAGGAAATGACAGCTGCAAAAATCATAATCAGAATCTAACGAGCAATCTTAGCAACGACCAGTATGAATACCTATCTGACACTACCCACCTCTATTACCTGATATCCCATCAGAGCACCATGCTCGCGTTTCTTTTAAAGACTACACCTCCCCCTGCCAGCACCTTGCACATATGGTAAAGCATTTCATAGCCAGGAAAAAATCTGCCACATTCCAGACATGAAATTTAAATCACTACTTACATGACAAAACGCCCTTCCATCTTTCAAACACTGTAGAAACTAACCTCACCTTATAAAGCACTTCACTGAAATAGAAATTTTTACTTTATACCTCCTCTGGAAGGATAAAGGGGAAGTGAACATAAAAATAAAAACTAACGGTCGCTCAGGTGCAAATGCTCATGGCTTGTATGCAAACACAGCAGCATACAGATCAAAAATATATGCAGCTGGAGTTTCAAAAATGCTTATTTGATTTGATTGAAAACACCAATAAATTATTAATTTAAATAGAAAAATACAACTGAGAATTAAGGGCTGAATAAAAACATTTCACTAAAGGCCCAAAAAATCCATAAAGAGAGCAATACTCACTAAAACCTAATTTGGTTTTCAGAGAAATAGAAATAATCAGAGTAATAATAAAAGCAAATATGTAAAATAATGTCATGATAAGCGAACTGGATAGCACTGACTATAAACAATGAATTCTATTAAAACAAGAAGGAGGTAAAATTACAAAGATTACTTTTCTGGTCAGAAGAATTAAGGACTTTCAAAAAGATCTTTTGGTGTACATCAAAACCAAAAAAGAAAAACCTACCAAGGCCGCTAGACCATCATAAAACAAACTGTAAACCTGTTAATACCGAGAACACGCAGAACAAAATATTCTTATAATATCCATCCCATGATGCTGATGGAAGTGGCCTATTCCAGCAGTAAACCACAGCGTACTGAACAGCAGCTACTGACGGTACTTCTGTCAACAGAATCAGATCATTTGCAAGCAGAAGCCACTGTGATTTTTCAAAAAGGACAATTAGGGAAGTAAACACCCATCTTTCAGACTGAGATCAACCCCAGGTGGTTAAAGAAATGGCTTGTATGGGAACTGATGAATAAAGATGAATAATAAAATTAATAACAATCAGCACAGTTTCATGAAAATCAGGATCTCCTGTGTTAATTCCTTTTTAATGGGACCGCTGTGTGTCAACAGAGGTGTAATTGTTTTGTAAACCATTAAAGAAGTATCGAGGGACAAAATGATTAATTAATAATCATACAAAATAAATACAAAACATTTAAAATTATTAAAATGTAGCCAGACAGGTTTCAAAATGCAACTGCAAACAGCAATCATTGAGCACATATGCTTCTAGTACCACCACACTGTGATTAACTCTGTATTTTGTTTCCCACCACCCACCACCGCTCAAGCTGTCAGAGGATGCAGAGAAAGGATCGTTAGATGGTGTTGAGGACAGACAGAGGCAGAAGGATGCAGAGCACTTGGTAAACCAGCACAAAGTCATCATTCTGGGACAAGGCCATACTTACAGGGTAGGTAAATCTATCCTGGGAAATGATAGCTGCAGAGAAGTTAGGAGTCCGGAGAGATCATCAGAACAGCAGCAGGTCCTTATCCGAATCTGCGTCTGTATCGATATGTACACTGGAACAGTAAGAAGATAAATTTCCTTTAGAGCGGTGAAATCGTTGCAGTGAACCGACAGCATGATTCCTTCAGCAGAGGACGCGTTGCCCACAGACTACACGGCACCAGCGGCACACAGCTGGGGAGCGGTGCTGCTCCAACCTGCCTTGTCAGGACTCAGAACAAAGCCTGACCCAGCCCGTCATTCTTCCAAACCAACCCAACGTCACCCTGTCCCAGGTGTCTGACTCTGCTCCGATACAGATAATTTTGACCATGTCAGACAACTCTAACATTTTGTAGATCAAGAATGGAGTAATCAATGTTATGGATGCTTGTGGCAAGAAAACCAACCGAACAATTAATGAAAAAGTGGCTATAAAGAGAAATACAAACACTTCAATGTTAAATACTCAAGCTATTTCTCTCCAGGAAGGTGCTGTCACTCTAAAGGACACGTTCACTTAAAACAATGTAAGTTCTACTGACACTATTTTTTCCCAAAACATGTGGCTTCTGATTTGTGATTATGTTGAAGCTTATCATCACAAAAGCCAAATATAGAGTGAAATTTAACAAAGTGTCTCAATTTCCCTACATTTTCTAAAATAGAAAGATGCTTGCTTTGAAAAGGTACCAAACTCCTCATGGGTTTCTACATATGATCTAAGAATACATCTTTTACACTAACATTTCATTCATTTATAACAAAGAATAACCTGTTCTCAGCTAAAATCACATCTAAGACCTACAGTAAAATACACAACACGATACTTTGTGGATATGTGGCTTTACGATGTTTCCATGCTGTCATATCTGTCCTCCATACTCCAGCGTCCACCATAAACAGGCTTAGTTCGCTGTTCTGAAAACACATTTTAAAATTTCTGCCTATTAAAGTATCTTCTCCTTTTATTTAGTTCCTTCGCCTTCTCAATACCCAAATATATTGTTACCTACAGACCTGCTGTGAGTGCTCAGGGAAACTCTGCTATCATACCAGTGATCTCAGGGATGCACAGATGTGTATCTTCACAGACAACTACAATAACAACAAGGTCATACAATGATGTCAATTTCTCTGGGGTTAGCTTTCAGCAAAATTCTTCCTAGAAACTCTGGACAAGGGCCTTAAAGTCAACTGAGGACCCTGAAGCACAGTTTGAGTTTCACTAGCACACAATAATGTATCAAACATCCGGGTTAAATTGCTATTTTCTACCATTTGACAGTTTCTTTGGAAAAAAAAAAACAAACCAACTGTAATGAAAATTGACCCAGTGGGAAAAGCAAATGCTCAAAAGAACCTGAGGTCCATTTTCTTCCCAGTGTAAAGTGTATGATAAAAATTCTGTTTCTGTTTCCAGTCTGCCTGACGCACCTGTAGCCATTCTGGCTATTCAGAAAACTTTTAATCAAAACAGCAAAATAAAAGGAGAGAGGAAGGACCACTAGGGAGATGAAGAACAAGATCTTAAGTAGACATGAAAGCCCACCACACAAGGGTATTTTTTTGTAGTGAAAACAGCGACTGTCCCCAGTCTGTGATTTTTGAGTTTATATAGGAGCCAACAGACTGAGCATCAGTCAATGTTACTGTCTTTGGGCTTTACTGCAGACTATTTAATACAAATAATATATGTTTTTCCCCAGCAAATGTGCAATTTTGGCTTTATTTAAAAAGAGCACGGTTAAAAGAAGCACCTGTGTATCTGCAGGATTCGGCGCAAAGAGTTGTGAGTTCAACAGCTGACACCGTTTCCCTCAAGGCAGCCCACACGCAAGAAAAAGATGAAATTCCACATTGCTTCACGAAGCACCCGACAGACTCTGAATTGCTCTCCCTGATAACACTGCTTGAAACAAGCTTGCTTTGAGCCTGGATGCATTAAATAAGGTTTTTAATGAACCTCTGAGGCAGTCAATGCACGCTTCATCTCTGACACCCTCGTAACCGGGCCTGCCATGAACATCACCTTTATCACTGAGTTCTTGCTTTTGATGCCATTTTAACGTCAAGGGTGGAGGTCCCCCCACCAAACAGCTACAGCGCAGCACGGAGTGACCCCCCCCCCCCGAACCCAGCCTGAGGTCCCCCCACGCCCCAGCGCTTCCAGAACAGGCTCGGGGGTGCCCCGAGGCTTCTGCTCCCGCGGGGACCGTGAGGGGCCCGGGGGCGAGGGCCCGGGCNCCCGGCCCGCCGCTGACCTCTCCGCCGCGGCACGGGACCCCGCCGTTCCTCGCGCCCCGCCACCGCGGCGGGTAGCCCAGACAGCCAGCCGGAGCGCATGCGCGGGGCACCAACGGTCTCCCTCGCCCCGCGAGCGGGCACGGTGCGCATGCGCAGGGTTCCTGTCAGCNCCCAGCCTGAGGTCCCCCCACGCCCCAGCGCTTCCAGAACAGGCCCGGGGGTGCCCCGAGGCTTCTGCTCCCGCGGGGACCGTGAGGGGCCCGGGGGCGAGGGCCCGGGCTGGCCTCAGCCCCCCTGCGCCTGCCTGAGCCTGAAGGGACCCGGCCCCGGCCACCCCAGGGACTCTCCTCCCGCTCCTCAGGGGGATGACGACCCGCCAGTGACGTCGCATCCTCGTGCACAGTACGTCGCACTCCGGCGCTAGCATCACGTCATGCCAGCTCCCCGCCAGCAGGTGGCGCCGCGCCGCGCTGATGGCGTCAGCGTCATGACGTCAAGCCGCCTGCCTGCC